>JAQFYB010006713.1:0-11793 GCA_034694085.1 Pogonognathellus longicornis
AATAGCAAAATAAAATTCAAAATATAGCCTCGTTATGGCATGAAACGTACAGATACTAAGTTACCCGATGGTAGCTGTTGACAGAAAAAAGTAGCAAATGCTAGCTATTCCTTCCTTTAGTCATTTATGAGCAGAAAGACAATATCACGTTAGCTACATCGCCTTTGCCATTATTTTTTATAAAATAGCACGCAATACTGAAGCGGCCGTTTTCTTTTCGGGTGTTTTCTGAAGAAATGGTTAAGAAAGAGAAGTATAACTTGGGGGAAAATGTATTTTAGATTCGATTGTTAATGGCCCAGATGGGAAGTTGTAAATTAAAAAATCTTATCCAGACGACAATTACTTTGTCCTTTCACAACTTCCTGCGCTTCTGGCTTGGACAGCTAAACTCGAGTTTGTAACTGTCTCTGATTCCCTATATTCCATAAATGTATTTGCAGTGTGCTCTTTTTAGAAGTGTTTTAATATTGAAATGTTTTTACTATATGTATTCAACTTACCATGCATCAATTCATCATTATACCTACATTATCTGTATATTTTTATCTACCCATCCATCTTAGTTTTCTATTATTCTCCAAGATTGAAAGTTGTTCAACAATTGTTTGTCTTTATAGGAGTTGGTCTAATGACATGGTCACCCCTGACGATGAGCTTTTACAAAGCTTTAGGAAAGAGTACCGAAGAATCCTTAGCCTTAGCGTTCCGCTCTTCAATGAAGGTATGAACTATGAAGCATTACAAGTATTGTTAAGAGTAGCAATTCAAGCACACAATTATTTTTTCATATATCACCACTAGCAAATATCATTCAACTTTATTCTTCACTCATTCTTGACTATCTACTTTTTACTACCTATTTTGTATGAATAGGTAGGTAATGTAGCAATCTATTTACACGACCATAATCACTGCACATAATAATGTACCACTGACCACAGTCAAATTTCAAATATTCAAAGTTGTAGATGCACCTTACATTTGTGTATACGTGTTGTTTTAATATTGCGCATATAGAGTAGAAATAGAATTTTTATTAGACAATACTGATGGACGTAGGTACCCTAGGTACTAAAAATTCATGGTACACTTTAGCTAGAATTAGTGTACCTACTTTATAATTATAACCTTTAGTTCATTTCTTAATTTTGTTAGGTCACCTGAATCTGTTGTTTTCCATGTAACTAAAACATTTTGTTACAGTAGGAATTTTGGATGATTGTCTCTCGTATGTATGCACTATTGTTAAAAATTGTCACCAAAATGTATTCTGTACTGATACTAAAATTATACTAGCTAATGTACTTCACCATGAACTGTGTATTTGTACTCTTCTTGAGTGTGTTGCAAGTAAAGTAAGCGCCTGGCTTATTCCGCTTTGGCTTTTCTATTGCATTGAAATGACAAAATACAAGTGGATGAAATGGCTGATTTGAAATTTTACAAGAGACTGGGTGCAACATTTGAGCAGCTCAATTATTATTTTATACCATTCGCACTCAATGTTCTGTGCTACCGTCTGTACTACTAAACTACTAACATATACACACATTCTCGTAAAAGAAGATCTCTGTACATTTCTCGCTACTTCTGTACATTGCGCCTACTGGAACTACAGAAGTGAACTGATTCACTCACAGATAACCAAACAGTCCACCCAAATACTACTCGTAGTGTTGCAGTGATTCTTCTGGTTCTATTTCCTTCTCTCTGTGTCTCTTTCTCATCTCTAATATAATTCTGCCTGTGTATTTCCCTACTCTACCAATAATGCTACCTCCTACCATCTACTACTAACTACTTTACATTTACTAAATCGCTGGGTTTGCCTTGCTATTTGTTCTTTTTGCAGAAAAAGTTCGTTCCCTCGCACAGTTGGAATGAAGACGAGATCTACACTGGAAAAGAGGTAAAGACCCTACGAGAACCTTCGCATAAGACACGTCCAATCTCAATTGCCAATGAATGAAATCCTATTCAGAGACTGTTAGCTTTGACTCGTTGTCCTGATGCTTTCCTTCCTTTCTCCGTCACTTTGTAGCGTACACTATTAAGGTTTTGCGTGTGCATCTAAAAGATATTTTACTGATCTCCTTTGGGTACTCAGCAGTGGTACTGAGAGAAATCTATAGGGTATTATTATAGGACTGCATCAGAACGATAGTCAGTTAATACTATGTAGGGTACTAGTATAAACACAGAGACTGTGTTCATTTGGAGCATGAAAATTTGTGGCAAATGGGAGCTAAGGATGCATCATCATCCTTTATCCTATATTATACTTAGTTATACCTTAACTTTAAATGCGACTTTTGGTATTCTACCTACTTATCATTGGGTGTGCGTATTATTGTCCATTATACTCTTGTTCAGCTACTGTAATAAAATAAGGCTTTGTGATTGTACCATCGAATACTTTAAGCATTATAGTATTGTTGGTACAGGACACACGGGCTGTACATTAGTGTATATTGAGGATATATTTTAATTTTATTACTGTAACATGTTCCTTACAGTGTAAACGTGAAATAGTCCATGTCCAGTCACAATGATAAACATGTACAATTTCGGTGTATTCCAAAATTGAACCTTTGACGTAGGTGTAGGTACTTTTATCCTATGTTTACCAAAAGCTGCAATTCATGCCAAGGAAAGATTTTAAAAATTCAGCATAAAGTATATTGTAAGTTGAGATTTTCTTGTTTCTTTAAAGGTAACAGCAGATATCTGTTATGTAATAATATTATTATTAGTGTAGGTACAGATATATATAATATATTACAGCTATACTTGTATGCTCGATAAACTTGGCTGGCTGCGCCTATTAAACAAAAAATCCTAATTTTAGGCGTGTCTCTTTTCTATAACTTTTTTATACTAAATGTTGCATGTGCGGATATGTATTTATTCAGCTGCATTCCCGAATGGCGAAATTCCTCAAGGACGATTCGGTCAGTCATGACGACTCAATGTAAAAGTTCGTCAGATGATAATATTGTTTGCGTATCCTCCCTTTATACGGTTCTGTTTGACTACCTTCCCTTTCCTGCGTTCACAAAAATGCAGAGAACATGATCCTGCAAAGAAAGTTTTAACTGTTTAATCTCCTGTATATTTTATTATGGTTTGCAATGTTTAGAAAGCTCGCAGTCTAAAATGATTTCTGATGAATTTTCTTGAAACCCTTCCCTTTTCATTTCCTCGACCATATCCTTTTCCCCTTTACAATCGTAGTACTATTTTCCAACGGAAATTACAAGATGGAACACTGAGAAGGGAGAAAAATAGTTGTTCTTTGAATGACTTTATTAACTTTACATACAACATTATATAATATTGTCGTTCTCTCGTATAATTCTCAGTGTTTATTAAATAATTATTATTCCAAGCAAAGTTTGGGGAGAAAGTTTCCAAGATCCTCATCATCGCGAGAAAACTTATGCCATCGCACTTGCCTGCATTTGCCATGCCATGCCACGCCGTTCATTCGCTATAACTATTTATCTCACTCACATTCACACACACTCAAATCAAGCGTATTTAAATTACAAAAACAGCATTAATTCTTGCTCATTAATTTGCTACTAATACCTACTGTAATAGTGTTATACCGTAATATAGTTGATGATACAGAAATAAATTTTCTTATTGTTAGTGCAATGACAAGAGAAGGAAATGATATGTTTCAGGAAAGTGTATATAACCGAGTGTAGAACGAATGGTGTCTAGAATGAATGTGAAATGCATGACCTGATTTTTAACACAGCGATAATTAATCTAGGGTTGGAATAAAGAGCGTTCACTATCCACAGAAGAAGCTTACAACCAAAAGATATTACACCAACAAAAGCTTAGCAAAGAAATATCAGCCCTGGCTGAAAAGAATGGTTGCACTTTAGCTCAGTTGGTCATAGCCTGGTGTCTTAAAAATGATCCTGTTCAATGTATGCTGATTGGACCCACATCAACGGCGGAACTTCTTGCTTATATGCAGGCATTACAAGTAATTCAATTCCTTCACAATAATACAAATTATGGTTATATCATCCAAAATGAAAAGTTGTTAGATTTCTGTTCCAAATTAGCTCAATAGTGTATTAGTGGTTAAGATTTCAAATCTCAAATATCGATATAGAAGACTATACTAGAAATTATACTTCAGTTGGATTCTCAGAAAATCTAGAGTTAAATCTCAGAAAAATTTGATGAATTTTGTATATAAATACAAACATTATATTTGGTATTGTTTTTTGTGTGTAGCTAATTCCGAAATTGTCAACCACTGTGATGAACGAGTTGGAAAAGATTCTGGACAATCGACCCGTGCGACCACCAATGATATCCACACTCGCTCTGAAAGACATGATGAGATGACAATCGCTTCCCGCTCCATACGCAGTCCACCGGTCATCATCACCCACTGCAGGTCAGGATGGAGGAGCGGGGTCACATTCTCCAACTACCTCCCGTGTACAAGATATGTCAATTCGTAAGACAGTCAGTACGACAAGTATGGATCGAGCACATCATGAGCGTGTGCAAAACTCTTTCAATCATCGAGTCCCCGCCTGTAAAACTCACTAAAGTGAAACAATAATAATTCATCAATAATTATTAACTACTACAAATACTTATAATAACTACTGTTTCCAGAATAACTTGTCTTGTCACACTACTCCTCTATCTCCTGATCTCCAGAAAAAACAAATTAATATAATTAAATGAAACCGGTGATGGTTGCTAATAATATAACTTATGATTTATCTTTAGAAAAATGTATATACTGCATTTGTTTGTTACTTCCCCAAGTCCACACAACTTCTTAACGAGGAAGTAATAAACAGACACATTATAAAAAAATAATTACTCCTATCCAGAAAGAAACATTTTGTAAGAAAGCTCACTGTGGGTAATTTATAATAATTCACAGATTACCTCTTCCCAGTGAATTACATGTCTGCACATTATTGCTGCTCTAGTTTAGGTTGGTTGGTTGTAGTCGTAGCATGTAGATTAGAGATTAGATATTATATACTAGAAGATCATTGAACATCCCCATGCCCCTAGCTGTTGTTAAGCAGACCAAATTTTTATCACATGATGCTGACAACTTACTACACTACTTAAACCACTTAATTGCAAACTGGGATGCCTGTCTGTGCCCTCGGGTGCTCGATAATCTTGTACGTACGGTGTTTGTAGCTATCATGCTAAAGATTCCCCACTAATCCTAATGACTTCTCGTAGAACCCGGTTATTAAACCATCTCTAAAGTATTACGTTTTTCCGTAGTGTAGAAACTAGAAACGCTAACGTTCCATTTTAACCAGTAATTGGTACAATGGCTTACTTACACTATATTAGGTATATACTAAGTAAGTATTTACCTAGGTATGCCATATTACGCTATTACTATTCATCAGTATTATTATATACCCATAAAACTAAACTGTTCACATTCAAATACCATATATATGTATACAAATCCACATACAAAAACTTCGTAACGTAACATACAAATGCTTACCCATTTGCAGAAAATATCTTCTATATACAGAAACAAATACATCTGTGCGACACGACAGAAAGATTATATTGTATGAATACCTACCAAATGTTCTCCACTATATGATAGTGCTGTAGTGCTAGAGTACACATATAAAATACACTGATCTTAAAAGTGAAAACTCTTAGGTTTTCCTAATATAAGACTCAAAGCTGAGAGAAGAAATTTAAATTGCAATTAAAGGTGAAATGTTGTACTTGCACACAAACTGTGTGCGTAAAACTAATGTACCTTAAGAGCCTTTGCTAACAGTACATAGGAACCAAGGTAAACATGTAGTAGTAGCTATATTTATTATTATAACATACAGCAAAACCTTCTATCTACCGACTAACTAGTAAGACACCTTTAGAAGGCGATGCATTTCGAAGGAGGCGGATGTCTCTGATCACGTACATCTTGTAGTAACAATCAATTTGTAGCAGCTCATGGTTCGTATAATGCCCCAAGTTATTGCCGTCGCGTGTGGTTATCCTATCTTGGGCTAATGAATGTGTCAATGAAAATGAATTATGCTTGTTAGAACACTATGTGCATATATCGCATGCAGAAATACACGTTTTGAATTTCAACAAGCCCAGAAATACATACCTTCACATACTGTGTTAGTGCAGCAATGTGTCTGTATAAGTATCATACATACCATTTCACTTTCTTCGGCGAAGCTTTCACAAGTATTTCTTGGAAGCTAATTAATCATATCGACTAGTATGCAAATGACTTTAAGACGACAAAGTTTAAACATGATACTAAAACACATTGGGATACGCGGAATAGCCAAAGAGAAAATATAATGTTATAGCTAGTAGAGTAAGTCATGCCCAAATTATACAAGAGCAATTCTCCTTGCTCTCTCGACTCGGCGATTTATAATAGAATGCAATACAAAACAGATTAGTATGTGAAGACGGGGTTTTAACTTTGAGCTGCACACTGCAGTACTATTTGTAAGAGCTGAATGTGCAGTACCACGTATAGGAAGTGGGGGCATGCGGATATAGGCAATTCATTCTTGTGTGCTGTGTATCCCTCTGACCTACTGGTAGTGTAGTGAGTGCTGTGCATAAAAGCTTCGTTGTGTTAGACTCGTCCTTTTTGTATCTGGGTTGACTGGTTTGCTTTGCTGTGTAGAACCAAAATACATTCATCTCCTTTCTTTCCCGAGGAGAAAAAACACTCGGGGAGAGATTGAGAGTTTTTCGGGCGGGTTTCCAGTTTGTGAGAAAAGGAAAAGGAGCCAAGAGCAAGAGACAAGGGAAAGTAACAGAAAGTAGAACTTGCGGCTGGAAAGGGAAAGAAAAGACTTGTCGTCTTTTGGTTTGCGTTCTTTGCCTACAGAAAGTACAGCAGAATGGGAAGGACGAGGTTTACTTTAACAGCACAGACACACAACTCGAGCTTCTAGCTCTTTTCCGGTAGCCATTCCATTTTTCTTGTACTCTTTCCTCTCCACCATATTCTACACGGACTACCAGTCTCAAGTCAAGTCAGTTAAACTGGTATATGAAATATAACGTGGCAGGAGACAGTACTACATACCCCATTTACATAGTTGGCATGTCTATGAAGGATAAATGACGGACAGACAAATATGACTCACATAATTGAGAAAAGACGCCACTTATTCCATTCAGTCATTCCTTGAACAACTCAATCTGTTTTTCTGAGTTTGTTCTTCGCTAGAAGTAAAAAATTGTCGTATCATCTCCACAATCATAGAGTGCCATAGATGTGAAGCCACCTTTGTGATAATAAAATTGTCACAAGCTTGTCTTGAAGCACATTGAAAGATTTAACGCTTTCTAGGCAACAACTTCCTGTTCTCATTCCACTTGGATTCTCATGTCAATCTTAAATAGCTACACTAAGTAATTACATTCTTATTCTATCCTCTATACAAGCTAAATCCTTCTCTCACCTCCTTATCTCTCACCTTATCTCTCACCTTATCTCTCACCTTACTGTGAAAGCTGGGGATAAGTGAAAGTCTTTTGCTTTCTCTGACTTTCACAAACTTTCACTCACTTTCACCATCGCTTCTATATAACACGCAGATTTCGTTTCAATTATTCACAAAGTAATTGAAACTTTTCCATTTTAATTATCAACTACTTATCCTCTCTCCTACCTAAGAAATCGATTAATAAACGAAGCACTAACTAGAACCATTTTTTGAGGTTGAATGAGCCATAGTGACATATGACTCATTATCTCCTGTGTCAGTTGGCGTTTCGTTTTTATACAAATTAATTAAGAAAGTCATGATTGACACCTGCCCACAAAGTTGACGATAATCTGACTAAATAAATTGGTTAAAAGGATCCATTTTAACATTAAATACACTAGCAAATAGTATAGCCAAATTAGATGGTAGTTTATATATAAAATAATAAACATTTTTAAATACTAATAGTATATCAAAATATTATTATCCTTGAAATTAAGTATTTACTATTGGTCCAGTTCAAGTCTAGTCCATTCCACACTCATTTGTGAAATTATTTAAGTCTTGGTGTCTTTTAGATACATAGATATATAAATATATTATTGTAGGAGAATGTTATTGGAATAGGCTAAGCTTTACAAATAGATTGCTTGAACTATGTACTACGATATAATTAAATTATAAATCAGCCATTGTAAAGGATTTAAGAAGACTACGGTTCTTCGGTTATACCTAGCGTTCTTAGGAAAACAGGACATCTTTTTACTGAGACCATTTGACCTATTGCAACAATTACTTATCGTACCGCCATATTGTTACTCCCAGGGTTAAAGGCCACTAAGCAGCTGTCCAAATAATCTTGACCACATCTTTGAGTTTGATTTTCATAATAACTTCAATAGTAGTTGGATCCAGTTTCAACAAAAAATCTATTTGTACTGATATTATCTCAAACCGTTCTTGAGTTATTCTAGTTATTCTAATACATGGTCAAAGGACACGACCAAGTCGATCAATTAACCCTATGATTCAAACTTACTCTTTCTTTGAACCTTATTAGTACGTATATTACGTTTTAACTGGGGATCTCAAACCTTCGATGAGTTATCGTAAGTCGTTGTCACCTCCAAGGTCATGCAATGTGATGTCATGAAGTAGTTGATCGATTGACTCTATCGTCGAATTTGACCATACTATATAGGTCCTCAGAATACATGTACATACTAATTAGTTTCAAAAAATGTTTATCGATTTTTGTTTTATCATATGACGGGTAGACGGATAGACAGACAAGGCATTCCTATTCTGTATAAACGGAGATGTTTAATAATTCTTTCATAACACCATAAAGTATTAAGTGTGGTGTGACAAAAATAACACATTATATGAAGAGAAAATATAAAATTGCCTCTTATTCAAATAATAGGGCTACAACTATGTTTTATCAATACTAACACTACTTGTTAGCCCTGTCGTACGTGCATCGTTCGTACATAACATACTAATTGTAAGTTTTAACTATTCACCAAATCTACAATGCTTTATTTCCAACTGCTACGAGCGTTGTAAGCAAAACAGGGCAAATTGCGTCGTATTGCATTTTGCTTGCCTCATATTAACAAATCAAGATATGATTTTTATTAACTCAGTATATATATGACAGAGAGAGAGAGAAATACTAACTACGATCCGTAGATTACCTATTAGCTAAGCTACACTCTTAATAATTACCTATAATTATTACAGTATTACACAAAACACTGACATACATACACTCGGAAATATTAACCGTAATATAAAAAAATCAAGTGCATTTTCTAGGTTAATCTAATACAACCAATAATAATTAATTACTATAAAATATATTGTGACTAACACTTGTGTTAACAATAGTTTGAGGTATATAATGAAAACTATTGTGTAACGTAAAGCAGAATAAGATTACATCTGTTAATATTTTAATAGCTTAGAAATTTGTTAGCATTCAAATGACATGACATGATGGAACAATTAATCATCCATTGAATTGCAACGATATGAAATGACAAAGTGGTACAATATGACAGCTAAAATAGCCATTTAAAATGATAAATGATACACTTGGAACATCCATACCAATCAACCAGCAGTACATCAACTGTCTCCATTACTAATCGCCATCTACTATCATAATATAAATCCTTTTCACCATTATCAATATGGTTATTGTTAGCGTATGTATGATTGTGTATAAAATACGTAGAATGATACGTACAGCAAACGCCATTAAATGTACGTGGAACACGTAAATGGTAAAGTATGAATGAAAGCAAAATAATATTATATTCAAGTTAATAAATCATTCATTTGAAATAGTAGCATAGAATATTATGTAGGGATGTAATCCAAGAATAACATAATAGTTATTTAGTATCATTTTTATTTGATTTCTTGTTCGTGTATTAGGTTTAATGCAAAATTCTTGGTCATATACGTTTTATTTATCAACGTGTGTAATATTTATGGCCTTCATTACGGATTCTCTGAGTCATTTGGCAAATCAAGAAGATTATAATGATAATTCTGCTATTGTGGTGGTAGTTCTACATGAAAAGACATTAGTTTTTTATGGCTATTGTTCATGAAGTACTTTATGTAGATTTATATCTTTATGTGTATGTTTGTAGTTTGTGTTTTCAACGGGGACAAGTTGAGTTACTAGTAAAAAATATCTATTGTACCATATCATGCCTTAAATGTGATCTGCTCAACGTCAACATCATCGTGTGAATTGGACGAATGGTATTCAAAATCATTAACTCCATTGACCAAAGAAGCTAATACATGTATTTGTGTTGACTTTTAATTCATTACTCGACACAATTTCAAACTCCTTGATGATACTAATACATACTAATTATGTATGATCTGTATGATTGATAATAAATACTAAGCATAATAATGAAAATTATACGATCAGTGAATTAACTAATAACTCTTACTGATTGCAATCAAACTTACATTACGTGTTAAATTTTAAAACTAATAAAAACGAAATCCAAATTTTCGCTTACAGAAATTGTGTTTATAATCTATATAAGGGCTATAAATGTCTCATTTATTATGGAAAGTATAAAAAAGTACATAAAATGTGATAAGACGCATAGAGTTTGAAAAGTCTGCATGTTGTATTGTAGAGATATCCCATATAAGTTGGTGACAAATAGTGTGGCAATGACATGGATGCTTTACATGGGCATTAAGATGATTGATTTACTTAGGTACTATAATAACTTTGTAGATAAAAGTGAAAACGAGTTTTAGCAAGGAATGTACAAGCTGCATCGATGTTTACAATGTACTAAATAAATTACATGCATAACTGCATAAGCAACTTCTCCCTCATGCAATAGGAAAAAACCATGCTACAGTTTATTTTTTTCGTAGCCATGCAGCTTAAAGTTAAATGGGTTTTTGATGATAGAAATATGTGTGGTCAGGTGCACGAAGTACAGCACCAGATAATCAACATTTTGGACACTTCATGTGAGGTTTCATAAATAATTTCAAAGCAACTGAAATCAAAGCATATTTATACGCAGAGTAGTAGTAATAAGGTCTTATCCCACTCCAGTATCATAACCTGTAGCTAACCTAGTAATGAACATACTAATTGGTTTACGAATTCACAGTTTCTAATTTGATTATTTATGATCTATATTCTCATAATTATATGCATTTGTGGCTTGTGATCATCATGGTATACTCCATTACACTATTTGGAACAGTCAGAGATACAAGCTAAAATCGTTGTAGTAATTACATAATATGAGTAAGGCAATACTACAATGTACTTCTTTTTCCAGTTTACTAGTTTACCAATTATCACTGCATAAAATGAAATCTTGTTGCTTGATGTTATAAGTTTCTTTGGAGATTTTTACAACTTTTCTTACAATTCGTGTAAATCTCAGTTATTAATCTTAAGTTGTAGTCGTCACAGAAGATTTTTACTTCCAAAACCTAACAATAAGTCGCACTCTATAAAAAGAGGAATAGTTAGTTTACTGGTAATGCGGATTGTCTCAAATTGCCTGATAGTAATGGGAAAAGTTTATCACTACAAAGCCAAGTTGAATCCCGACTGCAGTCGTTCCTGACTACTTCTCTTTCTAGTAGTTTAATCCTATCAGATGTATGAGACCTGCATTCAAGAAAGGAATCTTTCCTATAGGGCATGTTGTTGAGGCGGGGTTTGACGTCATTTGTGTGGGAAATTTAAAAAGGTGTCCAAAATAAA
>JAQFYB010006714.1:0-11792 GCA_034694085.1 Pogonognathellus longicornis
CGAGAAACAGACCGCCATAGTGAAAGAGCGAGAAACAGACCGCCATAGTGAAAGAGCGAGAAACAGACCGCCATAGTGAAAGAGCGAGAAACAGACCGCCATAGTAAAGGAGCGAGAAACAGACTGCCATAGTGACGTCACAGCGGCTTTTATTTTATTAATATTCGGTCCACCCTATGTATGCTTTACTCTAGGATGTTTATTACTATATAGAGTGCCTATTACTCCTGTAATATAGATGCATGTGTATATCGCTTTACAGTAGAGGTATATGGATATAGATTCATTTAAAGTTGTGCAAATGGTAGGAACTGCCTGTACAGTTCAATAATAACCACACTATAATTTGTAGATGAAATAATTAGAATTCTACACTCCGCATTAAATTCGCTTTGCGGTTTTACTAAGAACACAAAGAAAGTTCTTAAGTTCGTACTTACTAACAATTTCTCTTTACGGAACTACGAGGTTAAAGATATACCTACTACACATAATACATAGTAGGTATGTCTTTATTTTACTGAAAATATTATCACAGAGTCCATTTGCATAATGCACTGGAATTGTCTAAGCAAAGAAATATTCTCGAGCAGTGCCACTTTTACTAAAAGTGTTTAAATGCTAATAGAGGAGTATAATATAATACATACAGTAAAGTATAATATAGGTGGTAGTTATTAGAGAATACATGTATATGCATTGGGGCAATCATATAGAATACAAGGAAAATGTTCAGTACTTTATAGTTTGGTTTGGGTTTGAGTTGTTGGAGGAAAGGCCCAATGGACCAAGTCGACATGGGAAAAGGGAAAACGCTGTTTCGTTTTAGTTTAAGAGTTTGTGGAAAGTCTTGAGGAAGAGAGGGATAAGGATAGACAGGGAAAATCATTGTGCTTTATAATAAGAGGAGGCTAAGGAGGGAAAGGAAAAGTGTAAGTTATGATGTGAGCGAGTGCGGGTAAAAGAAAATAATCCATTGCATTGTATAAGGCAGCGTAAGACGTCACATTACATTAGAAGCTCTAATATCTTCTGTATATAAGGGAAATTCAAGCTCTCTGAGTGCTGTCAGCCTTGTCTACGCCCCGACAACTGATATGATACGAGTCAAAAGTGTAAGTGGCAAGAAAGGTCTGTGTTCTTTAGATGTAGTTATTTTTTCACACTCCAAGCTCCTGTTTTTTCTTGAATCTTTGCAAAAATGGAAGCTGAGAGAGAAAGAGAGAGGAGTATTGATCATCTATATATACAGCCAAGATAAAAGGTAGTACGATGTTCTGTTATTGTTATGAAATATTTGACTTTTCCCCAAAGTCACAAGTTTGAACCATGTATATTGCTGAAATGTACCACAGGTATTACTGATTATGTCTTAGGTTTTCTTAGACTGAGATGTATTTACAATTTACAATCCCGTTTGGAGGAAAATGAAATATAGTGGGCCTATTTGTAAACGTTGATTTGTGTTGGCAATGAAAATAGAGATGTGCAGAGGTACTATGAATCTCATTAGCTAGATTGTCATTGTTGTGAGTCATTGACATGACATCTCTGTCAAAAATCCGTTTTCTATAAAGCGAGGGTACTGTACAATAGTGGTAGGTAGGCATATGCAAATAAATACTACATGAATATGTACATAGGTATACTATGTGTGATATGTAGAGAGGTATATGAATTTATTGTAGTGTGTAAGAATGAGAATGAATAGAGTTATAAACTTTATACAAATACTTTCTACATAATAATGTTTATATTCCTCATTTGTGTATCTAGCAGGATCGTTGTGTTTCTCGTGTGTCGTTGGTATTGTGATTTATTATGAAGTGTAGGCGAATAAGCCTTTTGCTGTATCTGATTGTGATGTGACTTCTCTTTCTCTCGTCCAACAGCACTATTTCATTCATGTGAGTTGTGTGTCGGTGTGTGGTTCCTCCAACTTCAAGGGGATTTTATAATATCAGCTAAAGCTTACAATAAGCTGAGAATATATCTGCATTCAAGAGTATATCTGTATATGTGTAGTGTGTGTGTAGTCCGGATATGCCTATGTGTTCAACTAAATGGAAAGTGGTAAGTATTTTACTTTGAACTACTAGTCAGAGTGGTAGTGCTGGTTTTAGACACACAAAGGTTGAATTGTAATACTACACAAAGTGCGGAGAGTTACTCTAATGTTGTCTCTATGAATGTATTTTGAGTTTGTTAGTTTTTTTCTTTGTGGCTGCAGATGAATGTATGTGTGTGTATGTTATGAAGGTAAGTATGTATGTTCTCGTCAAGTCAGGATAAGGGGCAAGGCTAAAGCTGTGGTTCTGAATACGATATGAGTTCCTGAATGAAATGCTTGATATTATGTTTTGTTGTAAATGTGGTACATAAAGGAATGTGGCATTCACAGTAGTGTA
Source organism: Pogonognathellus longicornis (assembly GCA_034694085.1). Lineage (NCBI taxonomy): Eukaryota > Metazoa > Arthropoda > Collembola > Entomobryomorpha > Tomoceridae > Pogonognathellus > Pogonognathellus longicornis. The sequence goes on from JAQFYB010006714.1 coordinate 2,409, forward strand.
CCATTCGTACAGGCAAACAGACAAGCAGAAGCCAGAGAACATAAATTTATATGGCATTGTGGAACTGTATTCCCAGGTGATTCCCCTTTCTGAATACGTACAGCAACCCATTGTTTGCTCATGGAAACTGAGAAACTCTGAGGAAAGAGCCTGAATATTAAAGAATGTGGAAAAGAGTCAACTTACTTAGTTAGCAGCACAAGTAACCACGTTTCTTCACTCCAGTCTCTTTCTCTCTATGCCAGCAACAAAACTTGAAATTATTTTCAATCGATGTAATCTTAAGTAAGGAGAGATAAATTATGTGCGAACTAAGCTTTCAAAGGAACAGATCCGCCCGCATCTTTCATTCCTATCAAGATATACACATTTCTACTCTCCTACACAATAATGCAATAAATGTATATGGAATTGGTTATAAGATTACCCGATAAACTCCAACTAGTTTTCCAGCTTTCTTTTACATGTACAAAATAATACTTAAATTTATCTATACTACATGTAAATTTACTGTACCTATATACAAGAAAACTAACATGCAACATTACGATGTAATTTGAATAATGTTGCGTTTTATACGTCACAGCTGAAGAAGATTCACAAATACAGCCACAACGATATAATTTGTATTAAAGCGAAAAAGTATTTGATCATTTGGTAAGTCACAGAATTGTGTAGTAACTGCCGCTGTGCCAACTGATTGTGAAAAGACACTCTGGAGAGTTTATATGCAGTAAAATAAAAACACGACATTATACATACGTGAAAGTTTTCTCTCTCTTCCCTAGTATTCTAAAGGTAACTGTGTAAATGGATGTCGAATAAGCGGAACATGATTAAATGTTTGTCATCTGCAGTGATTCTCTCCTTCATTATCAACTTGGCTTTTTTCCATTCAAAGCAATTGAACCGTAATCAGTGCAGTTGAACTTTACGTTCGTGCAATACGAATCTTTGCATCTCTCTCTCGGCTTTTCTGGTTCACTTATTCGTTTTCCTGTATTCATCCCCTGATCGAATGCCTGTGATGTCTACACAACAGTTATTGCATCAACAGTAATCTTTCTGTCGTGTACATCCTTTCCCATCGTATTTCGAATTTACTCTCAACTTACTTTCTGTGGAGGTATTTTAATCTATTGATGTTGGGAGAGCAATTTGAATTATTTTAAGAACAGAGTAAATAGAATAGAATTGTAGCAGTTGAAATTGGAAAACATTCCCTTTAATAATACAAAATACAAGTGCTACAATCAGTTTCTCATTCATGTGAATTACTTAATAATATAATGCAGCATGTGTTTGCCTTTGGTAATCTATTATTGAGCTAATTTGCTTACCATAGTTATTTGTCATTGTTGTATGACGCAAAATACAGAGCAAAAGTTTCTCGACATGCATTTACTGTGTATTAAAGAAATATTAGGGCAAATAATTGCTGACGGAGAATCTGGCAAGGCAAACAGATCGCTTTCATCTGTGCATCTGTAGTTGTTTTCAACTTTTCACTTCCCTTTCACATGTTCCTTTGAATCGAACCAGAGAGTCGTGTCGTGTAGGTGGTTTTATTATATAGGAGGCCGTGTGGTAGGATACGCTAAAGAAGTTTCAGTTATTTTCCACGAATGAATGACTAGCCACGGTCTGACAGACAGTCAGTTATATCGCTATGTAGACAGAAAGGCGTATAATGATAAAGCAATGAACAAAAAATTGTCGCCACAGCCATATGATCTCATTTCAATTATCCAGCTTGCAAAATATCTGTATATGTATGATTGCTAGCGAATCGAAAAATTATCGTGAACTAATGAGCAGATATGAGATCAGACTCAAAGTATGTGTTCGTAACGGGATAACGAGAGGATTTATGGCTTTGTGATTACAAAGAAGCGTTTAGAACTACCATGATGAATTAAGAGTTGGCAATCCTCAGAATTCTGCCTGTATGCACTATACAAAAGTAAGTACCTTTCACATTCAAATAACATGTTGCCACTTTTTGGTTTATAGTATGGCTGGTTAGTAATGTCAAAGTTTAAAATCCTTTTCTCATAGCAGGAAACAGGGTGGAAAGGAAAGGAATAGCTATACATACGTATATACATATTTCTTTTTGATGTATGTGACTAGTGACATTAGCAGTAGGTACATAACATACACATATCAATAATTCATTCATTTGCGTGACTAAAAATGACAGATAAGTTAGTTAAGAATGCAAATAAATTAGTGCAAATTTGAATTATACAAACAAATAGTTGAGTGAGCATTTTATTGATTTTCATTATTAATGCACACTACACCTTTATACTTAATTACTTAGTGCTGGTACTGACAAGAACGAAGAGATATGCATTGTAGACTCAAGTTCACTGTGCTAATTACCCCGTGACTCTAGGGCAACTGGTCTATATGCGTCAAAAGTGTAACTGATATACTTTCTAGTGTACCTTTGTATATGTGTGCATATATTCAGCTTTTATGTATGTGCAGTGCCATTACTATTGCATTATCTGCTTATGAAACTTAGAATTCAATTTTCTTTTGGCCATGCATTTCCGCTGGTTGGAACTGTATAAAATATTATGCATGTGTCTGAGAGCAAGGAAGGGGGGCTTTCCCCTACCACAAAGCTCGCCACACACACGTTGACTTAACTTTAGTGGAATTGCATCAACAAAAGAGCAAAGCTCTTTCATCCACGTTTATAGTTGCAGACTTACTGATACTTGGAGGAACGAGCGATGAGTCTCCATTTTCCTTACTGCATGTACGAACAAGAAGTAACCGCAGCACTAAAAGGTCTCCGGTTGATAAATTGACACGTCCACTGGAGCGAGACGACATTCATTTATTAAATGGAATAAAATACGTACAGGAGCGACCCAAATATTTGCTACCGAGCCATGAGCTGTCTTGAATGAGCTACCTAAGGGCTAAGTACCTATTACTCAACTAGAAAGATACTACCAGCATTATGTACAAAGACTCACACACTCACTCAGTCCAAGGCACCCTACCCTGTTATGTCACTCACAAAATCTTCAACCTATATCTATTTGTATGTAGTGTTATTGCATTTTAGGTATGTTTACTATACACACGTGTAAAGTCTACCCATCTATATATGATCTAGTAATACACACACAAATCAGCATTACATTTTGTAAGTATAAAAACATTGACAATGAGACAGGGCAGAGATGAGATGTCTTTGTCTTTTCAAACTTTTAGTCTTGTCTTGTTACATCATATTAATAAAAAGTGAAGAAACACACGTGGCATCCTCAACAGCGTGAAAAATAAAGCCTAAAATATATGTGTCAACACAAGGCTGTATTTAGGAGGGGGCAAAGTGGGCAATTGCCCTATCCGAAACAGAAAAAAATAGGTTATTTCACCAAAAAAATCAAAAAGATGCAAAATTTTTCGCGCTACACGATGCATTTTAGATTGATTTCGGCTTAAAATAGCTCAAATTTTTTGCGCTACGCGTGATAACAGACACTATTGTGAATCATATTGATATTTTGCCCCTCCCGAAATGGAATCCTAAATACGGCCTTGCCGGATCAACATAACAGCCATGCTGGACAACAAGATCACATCTCATTTTTCAATGTAAAGCTGTCTCAATATATAGGTAGCGTTGCGTAGTGTTATATTTTGATATCACACTCCAATGTGGCGTTTGTTCGTTTTGGCAATAATTTATACGGGTAAACATCTTCATGATAGTGAGCTTCTTATATAGGTACTTGTACTTGTACAGAGCTTGATATATACTGATCTAGCCATACTGTGTTTGCTGGCAATATTTTGTTATTGTTATTAGGTAGTACGTATATGTGTAGAGCGTGTTCACGTGTAAATAATATTCGCAGACGTAAAGGAAAACTCTGGTCATAAATGTCCAAAGAATTTGTAAAAGTAGTAAAGTTGTTTGTCCGCGAGCACAGGTTATTTTCCGGAACGTATACGCTATGAGATAGGTATGTAGTAGGTATGTACAGTATGTAGGTATATGGTATGTGTTGGACAGTAAATATTGATAGAGTTCTATGAAAGTGGGAGAAGAAGTGTGCGTGGAAGAGTGGCGGATGGATGATATTTTGTATTATAATGGATGGGATGCGAGGAGGAAGGGATGAAGAGGTTGACACAAAACATATGTAGCAAAATGAGTTCTCTTTGTTGCCTTGTCTGGATTTGCTTTGTCTGTATTGATAAATATGGAAGTGCACACATAGTGTATTGTATATTAAAGCTAAGTGCTCCAGCCATAACATTCTGCGTGTTCTTGGAGTAATTCTTTGTAATGGAAGTTGTTGTGATATTTGTGTTGTGCACTTGATATAGGACTTTGTGCGGATGTAGTTGATATGATGTGTTACAAACAAACAGCAGTGTGCGTCTGTCGTCTCCTTGAGTTGCAGTGATGTGATCCTTAATAAAATTATCTACTACTGTAGTCATTCAAACATTTTTCCACAGTTGGAGACTTGGACTGAGCGAAAGTTTTAGAAAATCGAGAATTCTTCGTAGCCTTTAGCCAAGTTGGCGATAGTATTATTGTTCATTGAAAATAAAAGTCATTTCCTTCTGTAATAACAATGACCATTAACAATAGCTGAGAATTCTTGCCGAAACTATTTTGCCGTTCTGTACACGGAATGCTTTGAGTTTGACAAGGAATTTCAAGAGAAATTAAACGAGAGAAATCACAAAGTTTTCCTTTACCCTGTGAGCGCATTACATAACAGTTTGAGTTCCTATAGTTCTTGCTCCTGCTCCTTCGCAACCCGGTCTTAAGACATCCCATTGCAATCTCTAGAACTACTTCTCGATTTTCTTCTTGGAAAACTTGCGAGAATTTTTAAATGCGTCATAAAATAAGACAGCTAAAAGCAGAACTGGACAGCTTCACTTCACTTGACTCGTTGTGCCATGTATATAACGTCGTCGTTGTCGCGTCGTAGTACGAGTCCCACAACTCAAAACTCGACTAACTACTCACAGTACTGACTGCATGGATACAGGCAAAAGTAATGCAATATGAGACAAACAAGCGGTTCAAACTTATCTTTGGTAATGCGGTACTTAGTTTAAGTTGTCTTGTCTTCGACGGAAAAAGGAGGAGTGGAATAAAAAAAGTTTCCATCCACTACCATCGCCACACCATATAATATCTAACACGACCTTTCCCACTGGATTTCCCATATGCTAGTCTCCGAACTGACGTTCCAAGGACTTATAGCTCATGTCAACTTTTAAATCTCATTTATATACATATAAGTATTGCTTATACTTCCTTACCAAATGTGTTCAACTACATGCATACATACACTAACGCTACTATTATGTCTATGTATACAATATGTCCTACTTGTGATACATTAAGTAGTAATACATGCTCAATAGAGCATCTCAGAAAGAGAGAGAGAGAATGTCTGTACAATATAGCATGGTAGATACATGGTAAAACATTCATGTCTCTTTTTCTTCACTTCTTTCTTCCACAACTAATGTGCAGAGGAGCGAATTTGCTAAGTCAAAAACTTAACTTGTTAGTCAGAGTATATTGTCACTCATGTCAAGTCTCTGAGTCAGGAGTTCCAACTTTTAATAATACTTCTTGTTATTATTATGTATAATATATTATATTTGTGGTATACCTACTCCTAGTGTAGATTATTTTCTTGTTTCATTTTCTGTGATTACTGCTACATACAGCTCCATTTCCTTCAAAACCAGTTTGTCAGTTCATATTAGTTCTTGTATTTGTGTGGCAGAAAAAGTGAATTTATTAGTTTGGTATTATTGGCAAGTTGGTGAACCACAAAGGTATTTTATTTGCGAGATTATACCTCACACAATAAGTTATACTTTTGGTTGATTTCTTCTTTGAGATGAAACTGTTGTTCCTTGGCTGTTTTGGATGGGTGACAGAAACTCCAGATGCACCAGAGGATTACTAGATACTGCATATAGATACAATAAGGTGTAAGTTCAACCTATGTAGCACTATGTGCCTAGTGCTATAAATAAAATACAGAGTACAGTGAAATAGTCGTACTAAGCGAAAGCACTCTTCATTTTGTATATACTCACTCAAATTCAGTTCATTCCATTTTGGTATAGTTTGGTTTGGTTGAGTTTTACTTGCTTTGCAGAAGTGTCCAGAACAGAGTTGAGTGAGTGAGTAAGTGTCACTCATTCAGTCGGCTTTACTCCCATGATAGAAAAGAAGAACCCTTTCTGCGTCTATACAGATACATCATAGTTTGCTCGTCTCCAGTCTACATACACTCTACACTCTGTAAGTTTCCAAATACACAGTTTCGTTCTACGACTACTGTACAATGTTGAAAACTTTTGTGATTGCGATTGTAGTGACACTTCTTTTCAACCAAGTTTAACTATAGTGTTTCACAAGCCTTGAAAGACTTTACTCTTGTCGTGTCGACTTTGTGTCCTTATAGTTAATGTTAATACACAGATAGAGGAGAGTAGGAGAGGGCTGAAAATATAAGACAGTTTTCCCATTCATTCAACATCTGCTACCACTAGCCATGACGTGACATCAACCAAGAAAACAGAATCTCTCAGAACTCTTGTAGACAGACTGTAATGAACTTGACTGAGGGAACATAGGCAATAGAAAAACAGCACTGAGACTAATGCCAAAGAAGACAATCATTCTTTCATGGAACACTCCCTTGTTAAGCACAGACAGTCAATAGAGTACTACAACCAAGTACCTAAAGCAAACAAAACTGCTTTAAAATTATTTCTTAATGAATGAACAAAGAATTCTCTTCTCCTTTGTTTCACTTAGCTCATTTTCTTATCGTCGATAATTGAAAATTCAAACAGTGACAGTGACCGTCACAGTCATAAATAGGCCACACTTTCTTTATATTTATACTACATAATCATTTAGAGTACTATTATCTTCCATGACAATTTTCAAACACAATGTTACACATCATATAAGGCCAAGTTTAATTTTAAGTTGAATTGAAAGGTCTAACCCTTTCAGTTTGATAGTGACTTTGTTAGAACATTGTTTCAAACACTCGAGACAAATCAGGTCGATTCTATATTTGATGCTTTAATAGTTTCAAAACAGCTCTTCAATATTCGCTTTAGCATGTTCCAATTAGTTAGTGCCTTATTGAAACTCGGTTCTTGAAATACAAAGATTGAAGACTCAAGAAGGTAGGTACAGATATCATTTGAGTTATGTTAGAAGTATTATTTAGATTGTAAAACACATTCAATAGCAGACATTTTGAGATCAATAATAATATTATAGAGATCATACAGTACTAGAAGTGAATCAAACATCTTTTTTCACAAAGTTTTCATGAAAAGATTCAAAGAATTTGCATACGAATCACATATTCCAATTTTTTGCGACGACAATACCACAGCAATGACTCGCAATCAAGTAATTGAATTGACAGCCACATAATTGTGGCCCTTGAGGAAATTGCAGGATTCTCATTCACGTTCAACCAAGTGTGAGTGTGTGTGCGTGACTCCAAAGAACTCTCGTAATAATTGACCTTTGGAATTACAGAGACCCTTTAGTAATAAAATTGGTTCTTCTGTGGAAAGGGGCAATTAGATTATTATTACCTACTCTAAAGAAAGCAGATGGACCATGTGCTAATTGCGCCCACGCGATTGTACGTGCAGTGCTTTGATGATTCAATTATGAGTTTTTGGTGTTGAGAGTTTGAAATGGTTACTGCATGGTTATTGTTAGAGTTGATTGGGTTAATGGTTCATAAAGCTCCATTAGACAGATTTCTAGGTTGAGATGTAAACAATTATATAATAAAATACATTCAGAGCGGATTTACAAGCACAACAATCTCAGTCCGTTAAAATAATACTAAGAGAAAAAGTAAATACTACAGTGTGCCCACTTGGGACTGTTTGTTCAGCTACTATTTGTTTGTTCAAGATGAAGAGCAACACGACTAAAAGATATTATTACTTAGTGTGTTAAGCTCAAGATTGTTTGCTTGCGAAAATAAAATGAAAACCTTACTCAGAAGAGTTCTATTTTTAAAACAGTGAAGTAGGTACAATTAGAATTGGAGTACATTCGGAATACACTTTCATTCATTTGCTGTAGAACAAAAAAAGGAAAGTTATTCAATGGTTACTTTACGAACGTAGTATATCTGAAAGATCATTTGAAGTTGTAAGTCTGTTTGTGATTGTGACCTCTTGAACTGTCAATTGTCGTTTCGTCTTCATTGTGTTATGCCACGAGGCGGTGATACTCTGCCATTCTTTAGAGAATCTATTATTTCCTGCGTTATTTTCCAAATAAAATAGGTACTCGTTCATGTCTTCTGTGACAATGGATGGACTTACATACAATATTTTCAAAGCTCATGTACGATTCTGGTTGAATAGTTGCAGTAAACAAAAATCTTCAAGTATGACGTGATAAGATTGTATATGTGTACACGAGACTAGCGTTTGTACTTTACTTTGATAAAAGATGAGATGAGAAAAAAGATATACCTTCGTTTCTCAGCATTGTGCAGTTATAACTTAGTATAGAAATAGCTTGAAGCTTGACATATGGTTGCATGTGTCACGTCGGCTTGAGTCGAGTGAAACCATCACATCATATCATCTTATTTTATTTACGTCCTCCTTTCGTCTCAGCGCAAAATAAAAGACAACGCTTATATCTCTATGTAGTCGCAGGAGCAGCACAGCCACTGCATTCGGATAGAATAAAGATAGCCGCAATGCATGACAGTAACAGTCATTCTTCCATTTATAATACATATAGATGAAGTGTAGCGGAGTATGTGCACTGAATGCTCTAGTCTATAACTCTATAGAATGTGGACGAAGACTTACCCGCATGACATTATGTAATTCTACTGCTTTAGCGAAACCCAGAAACATAAATATAAATAGGCACTGCAGAGTAAGAAAGTAATACATCATATGAGACAGTTAGAGCCTAAATTGGTACAGTCGGTAGTTCTGCCAGTTCGCAGTAAAATATACCATGAAATAGAGCATAAAAAACTGTACCAGGTATAAATTTTTCAAAAACCCACGAGTAGTACAAGTGGACTTAATAAATAATAGAAAGCAAATAAAGAAATCTAAGGTTTCATATTTTCTTACTGACTTCAGCTTAACGATGCATAGAGTAATACAGTGAGAGTTAACCCTTCACAGTCCATGTTCAAACATAATCGGAATAAAATGTTTTTCAACAATTCAAGGTTTCTGTTTCTAGTGGTAAATATTTTAGTGGTTATCTGAGTGTCCCAGATGCTTATCTGAGTGTCCCAGATGCTTATCTGAGTGTCCCAGATGCTTATCTGAGTGTCC
>JAQFYB010006715.1:0-11790 GCA_034694085.1 Pogonognathellus longicornis
ATTGTATTTTTCTGTTAATTGGGCTAATAGTCCCTACAAAGTGCACTATCAGTCTCCCCTGTCCCTCACTTTTTTTTGGATTTTACATGTCTATTCTAAATCTACTCCAACGAGACCTCTGAGTGTGTATCAAAGATATGATCCAACAGCTCTACTGATTCCTGATTCATACAAGTATTATGTTGCTTGAGCTAAGGATTTATTTTCATCCATCCACGAAAAGTAATACGAGTAATTACGAGTCGTACTCCATACGGACCAGGAGGACACGATGCCTCCTGGTAAGATGGCCGCCGTATTCCCGGATTGCCGAGTTCCACTGGTCGTACTTCTCGTGTATGTCGTGGCACAGGCAGGCGATAATAATTTACGGGCAGTCGTGCCAATAGACACTTTGAACGTCAACTCAACGTCGTATGCGTCGTCGTGTGTCAACTCGACGTTCACAAATCGCAAAGTGTCTATTGTCACTAGATAAATTATTACCGGCCGTCACGACCGCCGGCGTAAAACTATTTGTCTTGTCGTTCCCACTCTGGTCGTAGACACTGGATGTAGTCTCTGCATGTGTAGAATTAGAACTCATGAATTCTTTGTTCTAGTGATTCTGTAGTGTTTAAAGCAGGAATTTAGAAATATGAGCATTAAACCACATTGTTGTGCTCTCGGAATGATTGTATTGCTACGAAAATTGAGTTTAAAGTAGCTTAAAATGTTTATTTCAGCAAACAAATCCAATAGTAGAACCGAACAGTCCGGGAGATGAATTCGAGCCTACGGCGGAAATGATGGTAAATGATTTTGATGATGAACGAACATTAGATGAAGAAGAAGCAATGGAAGAGGCCGACGATCAACAAAACGAATTATCTAATTTGGAGAAGGTATTTTAATTTTCAGACATCCTACTGTTATCGCAATGTAATTAACGCATCAAAACAAATTGAATGAACTATTTCTCATTTTAGGAAAAAGATATGCCTTTAGATCAATTAATGGCGATGTATGGCTATGACGCAGGAAACGATGGTTCTCAATCAAGTAGCTCAGAAGAAATATTGTCTAATCAGGTATGGGTAGTCAACTTGGTGGTTCAAAATTCATTTTTTTTTATTATCAGCGGACCTGAGAATACGTGTCGCAGGACAAAAAATTCAACAACCACAATTCATTGAATCAACAATCATTTTCGTATATAAGATGTCTAGCTTCGGTAATGTAATACGGTCGAAACAAGGCTTCATATAATATGATCCTCTACCATGTAAAAATGAAAATCAATATTGCGTTGAACTGACGTAGTTCATGCACCGGACCAAATTATGAATTGAGATTAATATCCATCGAAAGGGGAGACCTCAACGGTCATTTTCATGCATGGATTGCAGCAACTTTGGAAATTTAGTGTGGGTGAAATAATTGTCCAAGAAAAATGGGCCAATGACAAGTTGCCCATTCAATCATAGCACAAAAGAAACAAAAGATGAAATCGACCCATTTTCGTTGGACAATTATTTCACCCACACTAAATTTCCAAAGCTAATCAACCCATACATGAAAATGACCGTTGAAGTCTCCCCTTTCCGTTGATATTAATCTCAATTCATAATTCGGTTAGGTGCATGAACTAAAAATATTATTGTGAAGTGCATTTTAACATGGTTGAGGACCATTTTATATGAAGCCTTGTTCCGACCGTATTACATTAACAAAGTTAGACAACTCATATACACTGAGCTATGAGCCAGATGACCTATCGACGTGCGCTACGAGATTTTCAACATTTCCACAGAGAGAAATGTTGTGTTATGGAAAATCAGCACATTGCCTACTAGTTGGTGTGAATATTTAGTTCACCAAAATTTTAGAGTCAGAATGGCATGGGGTCAAACATTGCCCAGTCAAAGTGTTTTTATGCTTTTATTCTAACTAACAAACAAAAACTGACACGGCTCTAACATGTTTTCAAACACGGGGAACATTATGGCTATCTCAGAATTGTGATCGGTCCCCAAACGAGGAAGTTAGCTTAATCGGGGGTCCACCATTTTCAAAAATTAACTATCGGGAGCAATCGATCCCGGGCTATAAAAACTGTAGTAAGTACTTAAGCGTATTATCTATCAAATGTATACATAAAGAAAACGGGACCGCTTGCACCACAGGGTCAAATTTGCAAGCATAAAAAATTGCACAAAAATTTAACCAAAGGGGATGGGAACGACACCACTCTTGTGATTTTAATTCAACCAGCAATGGTTTGTGTTCTTATTCTGTCTCATTCCCATCTCGAGCTTTCGAGCCAAGGATAACATAGTGCATAACTCAAAATATGACTTCCAAATTTTAATTGAGACTATTAATTTTTCCTCATACGTAAATTATTGTTTATTCACCCTCTTTCGATTGATATTAATCACATTTCATAATTCCTATTGTTTCATGAGATATTCCACTTTGAAAAGTTGGCGCGACTTAATCAACACCCTGTACATCTAATTGAAATTTGGGGTGGGAGTGGAAATCAGGGTAAAAACGGGGGGTGGAAATCAGGATACTAGGGGTAAAAACGGGGGTGGGGGTTAAACCTGGATGTTGGGGGTAAAGCCAGGGGCCACTTCCAAGTATTGGGGAAAAAGTTAGGGGCCCCTCCCAGTCCCAGGTTTTGGGGGCGAGACAAAGACAGATTTCCAAGTTTTGGGGGCGGGGCATACACTTTGTCAATTTAAGTAAGTGGGAGGGCGTGGCTATATATCTGGAACTTTTTGTATGGTTAATAAGGCATGGTCTTGGCTCCTCCCTCACCTACGTCACTCGCTACCACCGGTAGTGCGGTAGGGAGTTTTCGGGCTCCCTGGTTGTCCACTAAACGAACCGTCCCAGTTGCATTACTAGCGACTTCCCTAAGGCATTTCTTCAGCCCCGGCTGGAAGTCTGTCAGAAACGAATGAGTCACATTCTACATGGCATTCCCGGTTGCATATTTCCAGAATGTACATGTATGTAAATCTAGACGTAGTGCAACTAAATTCTGCGATACTACCTATACTATCCTAGTATTAAACCAAAGTGGGTGCTCCGCCCCCACACTCCCGTGGCCTAACCTAACCTGCTAAAAATAATGAATCCCACCCTGCCCATGTATACATTCTGTAAATAAGCTTCCCGGTTAACAGAGGTACAGATTTTGATATTTTGGGTCATAAAGGCGACTTTCAAACGTGAACTTCTACCTTTTTTATTGGTTTCATTGTATTGCTGACCTTCCAAACTTTATAAAGCTGTATACGTACCAAAATTTAAAAATGTAATGCTACTCTAATTATATAGCGAAATATTATGCTATAATGTTTTTCTCTGCATTTTTACATAGTCATAGGTGTTTACCTCGGCATACGTAAAGGGATGGACCCTCTCTGGCCCGAAGGGCCAGGGAGTGAGCGGGTACGGAGTTGCCCCGCCCGCAAGTCCAGGGATGGGCCCCCTGGCTCTTCGGGCCAGGGGGCCCTTCGAAGTATTTTCGAAGCCAAATGTTTGGTTAAACTAAAACCATTAAACAATTAACATGCATTTGTCTTCCTTTCCTAGTCTAGTCATACATTATACATTATTAATCCCCGAAACGGGAAATGAACGGGCGCATTACCCAATTATTATTTTTCCATCTTTTTAGATTATAGCGCAATATAATTCTATATATACTACATTAAGGAGGCTTAGGAAGCTGAATAACCAGTGCCCAAATTTTTTGATTTTACACTAGATAAAATCAGGTTTCTCCCAAAATGCAAAAAAGAGGTTTTTTGCCGTAAAACTGCTAAAAAATGTCAATAACTTTCTCGGTGCGCGGCTCGCGGTTTTGATGGAATTCTAATTGATGAACCTTTTGCGCAAAGGGCTAATTTACTAAAATTTTCACTGCGCGTGATTCTGTTGCAATTTCCAATGTTTTTGACCTAAATCTACGGCAAAATTGCTAAAAAATTTCGCGCTCCGCGCGATTTTATTGCAATTTCCATTGATTTTGACCTACGGAAACTCAACGAAATACACGGGAATTCCAGGGGAATCTTTTCTTTTTTACATGCATGGATGGGGTCCAATATTTGTATTTTACATTTTCTGAATAAAACCTTATTTAAAATTTATTGACGGGCAATTTACTAGTTATATTTAAAAGAGAGTTTAAAATATTATTGCTGAGGAGATTGATAATAAAAAATTTAGTGCTTACCATTTTTGGTGTCAGATCTGTCTACGCCCAATGCCTGAAATAATGCAATATTTGCATTTGTATATCTCTTAAAGCATTTAATTAAAACAAAATCGGACTTTAGTTTATTATATATTTTGCTGAGCTAACTACCTATATGTACTTACAAGCAAATTGAGAACATTGAAAATAGAATACACCTTTCCACATTCTAAGGTAGTGGGTTGGTTAGCCAAAAGTTGGTCCACAAAACAGTAATCAGGTAGTGAAACATTTTTGGCATTCAAAATTCTTGCGGACACATTATTATGCTTTACATCTTCGTTGCTTTCTGTCTTATAAATAGAAGTGATAAGTTAAAAATATTATAACACACGTTTTTAAAAATACAAATGGCAGTAATAATTAATTCAAAAAATTTGAAACAAAGAATGTGTAATATAGACACCGTTTATGCTGTTTATTTTTACAGTATTATTCCGTGTATACTGGCTACCGTAATTCACGCAATACAAGACAATACCACCATACAGGCTCATGGAGCAGTATTAAGGTTTAGAATTAAAACTATAGCCATCCAAATCCTACGTGAATTATGGTATATTGTTTTTTATGTATTATGAATGAATTTGTTACCTGAATTCCATTCTGTGTATTCCGAGTCGTGGTATCGTGTGTGTCTACTAGTTCTGTTAAAAAGGTGGGCATGGGAAATACTTAATAGGAAAATTTCTAAAATTGCAATTAAACTTGACGATTCCATTTCATTCCTTTAAAATACAATAGGCGTAACTGCGGTGCTTCTTGTTGGTTGATTGCATGTGTGGTCGTCGGAAGATTCAGACTATAAGCACCTCGTAAATAAGAAACGAATGTCAGGAGCAGATTACCTTAGTTACTGCCTTTTATATCAACAATCAAAGTAATATATTGTATTGTTTCTTAAACCGGTTGAATTTTTATGATTTGGCTTACACCTTCAATCCATTTAGTTTGTGATTGCAATTTTTATAGAAACATTTAATGGATTGCAAAGAGGAAAATAATTTTCACTTCAAATCCGATAGCACAGAATGTCGCTAAGCCATTTGCAATATTTTTATATGAACTCTCTTGCAAAGCCGCTTCATACAGATAATACAGAGTAATTACACCCAATATGTATGTTATCCTTTATTCCCTTAACTTATTATGCATCCTTTTTCTAAAATGTAGAGAGCTTTATATGATATAATCGTCTTTATATGTATGGATCATTCAATACACAATATATAAGAAAAATCTGTGAAGGTTGAGATTGAGTGTAAAGCTTTTATAAGCACAATAAGTGCATCCAGTACATGCAAAACTGTTTGAATTGTATTTTATGTACATTTACAAGCTTTGTGTGAGTGAAACACGTTTGCATTAAATTTGAAAACATTAAAAAGTCCCATTTTAAATATTACTGGAAAGAGTGATAAAAAATCTGACTGGTGGGTATATAAAGAGCTAATAGAAAATTAAAAGTACCAACCAAATTGTCTATTGAGCAAACGAACCTGCAATTTACTTTGATAAACATAGAGGTGCTATGCAGTATATGGCAATGGTCGTTAAGATAGAAATGCCGAAAAATACGCTATTATTATATTACTTTTACCTATTTAAATAATATTCGTTATGCTTTTGTTCATTTGAACATGGATTTCAAATATTTGATAACTGCAAACATATAATTATTATACCTGTGTAAAATTATGCCGATATTACACAAATACTTAGATACTATAATACACATACCCACTAAAAAGTATTGCATTGCACTACTGTAAGCATGTATTTGCACTCAGTCAGTTGGGGTATAAATGCTAATGCTATGTAATCAATTTAATGGCACTCGAAATAGGTTTCAGTGAAATAAAACTCATAATGAGCACAAAGTATGACAATGGTATTTTTATTGCCTGTGTGTACTCAGAGCTAATAAGGCTGACTGGTCGATTGATTGATTGAAAACTGGTATTAACCAACGTACGTTGACATGGAAATATTTCCTTTAAGAGGTAGGTCCCATTGAATTAAAAAATTGAAGCTAAAAATTGTCCTTCACGTCCTCCAAAACGAAAGTCACGACTGCCCTATTTAGGGCAGTCGGGACTTAATCGTAAATTAACCGTTCGTTTAAGCTATAATGAAATTACTCAATGCTATACAGAAAATATCACTATATTATAAACATAATATTGTGACAGTAGATGTGCTCATTAATTAAGGTATAAAATTTGGGTTCATAAAATGAATTAAGGTTTAGAATCCCATCTTTGCAAATTTAGTGATAATATTGTTTTTAGGTGTCTGGATGACGACTTCATTTGAAAATGCTATTTGCAATTGTTTGATTTTATTGTTGAAACATACATAAAACAACATGCATTTACCGAAACGTCTATATAATTTCAAAACCATTATGGGAAAAGTATTTTTACATCGAAATTTTTGAATTGGCAACAAAACTCCGAAAAATTGGACTTTTGTTAGATATCAATATTAGAAATTGTCAATGAAGGAGCATAATAATAATATTTAGCGATAGAATCAGCGATTCAGCGCTCTCTCAAAACATCATTAATAAGTGCTGGAGAAATTGGGGTTCGTAAGTAGACAATAAGCTTGAAACTCCTAAAATAACCGATATTGGAGGTAAACAAATACTGATTGTCAGGGCCGGTCATAGCATTCGGCATCCCCATGCAAGAACGATAAAGTCATTCCCCTTTATATTGTAGTAGTACAAAGTTCAATACAATGTAAAAATTTCTTAGCGGAAAATTTAATTAAAAACTCTAAAGTATAATGCCCAGCATTTACGTTTTACATCAGCTAGCTATATTTTATAATCATTTCCACTTTAGTTAGACAATAATTAATATAATTTAAATGTACTTGTTTGATATGAACACTGCATACTTTATCTTTGCACATTCATTTTATAATTCACCGCAGAAAAGCTAAAATATCTAGTGTCTTTTGGTATGTGTACATAGCAATGGGAGTTTATTTGTACCAAAATATGATCCTAGCTATGCGGTTATGGGTAAGAAGGTGGGTAAAGAAATATAAGTTAATAATATTAGTTCACTTCGAACATACTCTATGATTGTCTAATTAATGTTCTATACATGTCTTTGTCTTTATAACCAACTTTTATTGTGAAATTTGCGACATAGTATTGTGTATAAATACATTGTCATAATCTCCAGACGGTATGAATTTGCCATAGCCATTTCTGCTCATAATATTTCTCAGTTCTGCTTGTTCGTCTGCGTTAAGAAGAACAACTTCCACCACCCACATCTAAATCACACCAATCAAAATTTTAACTGATACCGAAATCATATAAGTAATTTTACGTTAAATTGGTTAAAACCATATCAACCAGCAAGGTAAATAGTAGATAGTTTGTTTACTTTGACAAAGATGAGTTCAAAAGGAAAATGTTTAAGGACTTTGAGCTCAACTCCTTGCACATCCAGCACAATCACATCCACCAAGCTCGCACCAGTGGCCGCGATGAGGGAGTAAAAAGGAATCGACATAACTTCGAATTGGGTGAAATTGGATGGAATCCAATTCGGAAATATGCCAGATCCATTTGCAGCGGAACTGGAAGCTGGCCAACTGTCCATAGATGTTATTTCTGACTACACAAAAATTATGTATTTACGAACTTAAAATCTGCCGATTGTGAAACGGGACAAAAACATCTCAATTTTCTCGTTATTAAGTGGTGAGCCTATGAGAAACGTTAGTTTGTGTCTGTCTGTGCGTCGTAAAATTGATTGATTGAAAATTGATTGTGATTTGATAGGGTAATATAGTAAAAGAATGTTTATTTATAAGAGTATTTATAAGTAAGTAGATTTTAAAAGAGTTTTTAAAATGAAAATGAATAGTACCATTTCAGGATGATCAAAGATGGAAAGACAGACATCGGCTACAAAAGCCTTTCGGTGAACTTTTCTGAGTTCTGGAATGAGGATGGGGTTGCACTCGATGAGCAAACCTGACCATCCTAATTCTCTTTCCAGAAAAAGAGTTTCAGAATATTTGCCATCGTAGCCTCCACATTCCACGTAAAATCCTCCTGTCTAATGAAAAAACATTGTTATTGTGATCGTAAAAGTTAAAATGCCACTAATTTTGTAAAAAAAGCACAGAATGGGACTCACTTGGTTGCCAAATACTTTTTTAATTTGCGCCACAGTTCTTGGATCCCCTCCTGGAACGGACGTTCGTGTTCCATTGAAATTGTATGGAAGTTTCGAAGGTGGGGTTAAATAACGAGCCTTGATGTAATTCAACAATCTGGGATCCTTTTGATTCAAATATTTCAGTTCATAAGGATCCATGATTTTTACATCTGAACTTAGCCAGTCTGATGATTGCCAGTTCTGTAATAAGGATAGTTTTGTCGGGAATATCGAAAAATTTGATAGGGAAGGATTTTTTGAAGATTTTGAGGTGATTAAAAGATACAAAAATACAAATACAAGCAGAGAACACCCGATTTGAATTAAAACTGGAAGTCGAGTAAACATCTTGATATGTATTTTTAATGCAAAATGAAATTATACACAATGTTGTAATTCAATAATATGAAAATTGCGTTTTTTACATCATCAATTATCAAATTATGTGAACAACTATTTTTAAATGGTACTTTTGTTGATAAACTAATTTTTCAAATTATGAAGAGGCATTCAGTCATAAAATATTTTCTATGTCGTTTAAAAGTATATTTGCTTGTTTGTGATAATACTGATAATCCAAATAAAAGAATTATGCTTTAAAAATTACAATTATATGTTTCTTTCAATAAGGGAAATAGTTGAATGTAATAATAGGATGAATTTCTTTGTTTCGTGTCATACATTGAAACTCAGGAGTAAAATTGAACACTTAGCTGAAACAAATTACATCACTTGACGCTACGTGTCCTTTGGGAGTATTCCTCTACTGCATACTGCCAGCTTTATCGGTTTGACGCCCCTCAAATGGCTCAACTCAATAGTTACAAAGCAATAATGGATTTTATACCTAGTCTGTGCCGTGCAGACGTATAGTTCAAATATTTGAGCAGAATTGAAATGTGTTTGTATAAGATTTAGCAACTAAAACTATAACCACATTTTATTTGCTCTTTTATATTTCATGGATCTAATGGGTTCATTAGTAGTGTAAGTCATATATTTTACAGCTTTTTAAACTTTATATAAAAGTATGTAATGTTGCACAAGTGTACAGTTACTCAACACTACTTGATACTTCTATTGTAAAATTGTAATTGTAAGCTCCAAAAAGAATCTCTACTGCATCGCTAGATTCCAAGTGTAGCTGACTCTGTCTGAGACTGAGAGACAGCTTACATAAATTCCTAATCTGGGCAATGCTAATCGTTAGCCAGAATTGAAGTCGGCTCTAGCACAAAAACTATGATAGTTAGAGATGTGATTTATTTTTTTAAATGTTCCTCATTTATGCTAATATTATGTGTGTACATTTAACTTCGGTTAATGTATACACATTTTAAGTATTAACTACAATGTGGGTTGACATGAAAGTTTATACAGTTCTGTTAATTCTAATGGCAGCTTTTACCTGCACAACGGTGTACAATGTACTCAATGCAGCACTCAAACAAGAACTGCATAAATTAATTCCCTTCAGTAAAACTATTTTTATTTATTTTTTCCCCAGTGGAAAAATATCAGAAAGAGAGATTTCTGTTGATGACTTCCAAAAAGTAGAAGAAATTTGACTTTTCCAAACGACCAGTCTTCCGCAAATTTTTTGACGAAGAATTCAAAAAATTTAGCACAATATATGGACGCATAGACACAAATGTTTTTTGGTTTTCAAATATTTAAAATTAATTGCAGGCATGAAAAATTGTGATTTTATATTTTTGCATTTTAATAAAATAATTAATTAATTAATCATAATATTGTTTCAATTAATGATTAAAGTCAATTTTATTCGGTTTCAAGCTTAGCATTAATAATAATTATGTGCTCTACCTGGGTTAAAAATATTCCTAATTATGTTTCTGTAACCCTCTAGCCTTTAAATCCCCATGAAAATGTTACAAACTAGCTAAAAGTACACAATCCTTATAACGAAACACTCGTAACATTTGTTGATTGTGTGAAGCCAATGTACGACATTGAGAATCCTTTACAAGTTTTGGAATGGATAGAATATTACAGAATGATGGGAGTTGAGAATTTTACAACATCTCGGCTGGTCCAATGACTTCAGCGTTGCTCCAATCCTACGGAAATATTGTTTCCTTAATTATTCCGTGGAGCACTCCCTATGAATTTGAAAAAGACATGGTCATGCACGCCCAATTGCTCCAGGCTCCAGGTGTTTTCAGATATCGTGGCAGAGCAGAGCTGAATATGTTATCGGTTTGGATTTTGACGAATTTATCATCCCCAGAAATAAAGAAATGACAAATATTGATAAACTATTCCACTTTATAAATACTCGAATTATAACGGCAAACCACAGTCATGATTTTCAAATGGCCCAGTATCAATTCAGAATGGCATATTATTACATTGGTTGGAACATAATTATGAATATCTCAAAGCATTTCTATTCCAAATAATTGTAATGCAGAAAAATGGACTAAGAAAATGCTAATGTGGAGAAAAACGAGAAGATTCCCCATTTTTCCATTTAGTTACCGCTGAAGAAAAATAAATTGTTGATGATTAAAATTAATAAAATTAATAATGGTTGGAAAAAGTATTTAACAGGAAATGCATTTTTTAAATACTTTGTGACTGCAGTTCTAAGATTTGTTTCTGTGCCGATGAAGGTCATAGAGCCGGGAATTCACCAATTGCGTTTAGCTGTGGATGGGTCTGTGTGATGAACATTTCTTCCCAGGCGCGTACCCAGGATTGTAAGCTGGGGGGTGCACAGCAAGGTTGTTTATAGAAATTAAATATTGGGAGAGCAAAATTGAATATTAGGTACAATTTAGTCCATAATAGCGCTTATTAATTAGGTAAAAAGCAACTTAAAATGTATAAAAATCGCGCGTAGCGCGAATTTTTTCGATTTTTTTGGTAAAATAACCTAATGTTTGGGCATTCTGGGGGGTGCACGTGCACCCGGTGCACCCCCCTGGGTACGCGCCTGTATTCTTCCAGCTACGCTTACATTCATCATTACAGAGATTGCAGTCGTAAGGCTTTTCCTTGCAATGATTTCAAAATTGCCAAAACTGTTGATAGATATTCAGGGCTGGCTTTACATTTTGCGAGGCCCTGGGCGACAATTTTTAAAATACCTTCAGCAAATCTTCCTGTACAAACTTCGCGTTAGTGGGACAAATTTTGAAATTTTTAATAAGATAGTAACAAACTCGATTCGCGTTACGCGAGACCCCTACCAAGCGCGAGGCCTTGTATGCCCATGCCTAAAGCCGGCCCTCGACATGCTCAATGCTTAGAAACAGTTTGCCAAAAAAGTAGCCATCAGGATGTCAGAGAAAATTGAAGAAATGAGTCATAAAATTGGTT
>JAQFYB010006716.1:0-11790 GCA_034694085.1 Pogonognathellus longicornis
TGAAGTCTAGAACATTAATGTATTTTTTTTCTGAAAGATAATCGGTTAGTGAATCATTTGGTATACATATCTTATATACCTCTTCCACAGTTGGGGAGTAGGAGCACACCAAACTTCATTTTCCTTAATTCTTGAGCATCACTGTACAGTATGGGTGTAAAAAGCGTTTGCTCTTTGGCCTTCATCCCCCTCGGTTTGCCTGACTGAATGAATTCAATGCTACTCCTTAAGAGGGTTTCCTCTTCACTTGGCGTGAGAAGATGAAACGATACTGTCAGCTTTAATTAAAAGTCATGCTGACTGACTTTACCTCACTAAAGAAGACAAGAGCGAGACTTTCCTTACAAAACACTACTATCAAAGTTTTACTGTCTCACTTACCAACCTCCTATCTTCCACTTCATCCTCATGAAAGTCCCTTAAACCAACTGTTTCTTACATTCTGCCTCTCCAAAACAAAAACTTTGAGTCTTCCATTTACCTGCGTAGAGCATCCTCCATTACTTTTTATTACATTCATTATGTATTGTTTTCTGTCTTTAGTTGAGTAACAACATTTGCTCTGCTCTGGCCTTCACTTAATCCATACAATTAAACACTATATTATCTTACCAGAGTATTTATACTATTTATAATGTTCTCAACTAAGTGGAAACAGTGGAAAGTACACTATATCTCCATTTCTCAATGTTTGACTGTGTGTTTCGTTTCATTTAGATTTCAGTTCAGAGTCTGGTTGTGGATTTTGGCTTTGTTGCTTTGCTACCACAACTATTGCAGTGCAGTGAGTATACTAGGCGATTCATGACTTGTAACCACAAAGGCTGTCAAGTCAGCAGCTTCGTTTTCTGTTTCTATCAGACTGACATTCAGTTTTCCTATTCGGCTTCTGTTTCCTTGCGTTTGTCGTGTTACTTACAACTGTGTTGAAACGCCTCGAGGGTGAATCGCGGCAATAATAATATCTAATCACATACAACTACAAGTCACACGATGAGAGTCTAAATACACTTTGCTACCCGTCGTGAGTCCATATGCATGCTGAATGAAGAAGATGTAATTGCACATTGCGTTGCTTATTTTTTCTTTACTTACTTACTATACGCTCACTTAGTATCTTTGGCTATAAATACCAATGCTGAAGAAATTCTTTATCTCTTAATACTCATATTCATTCCTCTTGCGCATTATTCATCATTTACAAAGATACCTGCCTACACAATATTATGAATTACACATGCAAAGTTAGATTGATAACAGTAGTCTCTTTGAATGCGAGCATTGCGAACCTACTAGCCATACCTAAGTAATTAAGTTGATATTTCATGTGAAATTGAGTTATATTGTGTTCACATTGATATTCATTATGAAATGAAGTTGTAATGAATGTCGCAGGGGAGGCTTTGTGGTAATAAATAAAGTTAGCTTATTAAATAGGGCAACCAAATTACAGTAAATGTTCTTGCATTTACGATTTCATATTGCAGCAATAATACTACAAATACACATCTGATGATGAGTACGACGGAAGATGTAGGAATTAAATAATTTTTGGGCGAGGCAGTTCTAATGTTCATATAAGAGTGACTGACACACATGGACGCAGTCAAGACAAGACAGTGAACTAGTAGTTCAAAGACTACCCCTCAGCTTTACAATTAGGTTTTGAGCCAAGAAAAAAAAGAAAAAAAAAACATAAGCTCAGCTTATGAAGAGTATAGGTATATCTGCTGTGTAGCTATTCATACATAATACATACTGAATGCAATATCTCAACTAAAGGTATATTATACTTATTCATAAAAGTTTCGTGTCGAGTTGACTTGTCATTACATGTACCTAAATAGATGCACAAAGGGCGTTCTTCTGTACACTTGCACTTAAGAAATCAAAGATGACTAAGAGTTTCTTTTTGGCTTAACGACCGAGATTCATTAAGCAAGTGGAGCTGTTGAGAAAATTACTAATAAATATGCACTTATCTTTATATCATCTTCGTGCATCACTTTTTGTCCTTCAATTAGCACAAGAATCATACGACTGTGTTATTGTTAGCATTCAAATGAAAATTAAATAATGTTGGCGACGACGCAACACTTGCTTTTATTCCAAAGATCTACTTAGGTACCTACTACTAAAGTACCTAGGTATACCAATCTTTTTTCCTACATATAATATGAATTACGCTTTCATTTCATCTTTCCTTGTGTCAGCACACAATATATTAAGATTATGAACGCGGGTGCACCGACACGAAATGGTACGATCGAAATGAGATTCAAATGAATGAAGCAAATTCATTATATTTAACAAATATCCTTAGTATTTGAGTTGTAATATGGAGACTGTGTGTTATTAGTAAGAAAAAAAATCTGCTAAAGATGAAATGGAAGTACACAGCTGCTCGTTTGCTCACGTTCTGTAGCAAAATGATTGCACTCATCTCATTGATAAATATCTGTCGTCTTACATTAATAGTTTATATGTTATATTTGTATTTTACTTCCATATGTTAGTCACAGCGCACAGAACAGTACTGCTGATATACACAGTACAAAGTATGTGGCAAAGTTTAAGCCGAACCAAAAAAAAGAACTTCTTTGAATGCGCTTGTACACATGCAGTTGAAATCGGACTGAAGTACAATTAGGTATATACACATACATAAGAGGGAAAAGCAGACTGGTACAATAAGAGCCTACAGGCTACACGTTTAGAGAACAGAGATGTACATACGTATTAAAAGATGGCACAGACAAGTTGACAAGACTATTACCATTGCTATTCGAATAATGATGTGCACATGTATGTAGACACAGAGAGCAGGACATGACAAGACTCCTTCTTGTCACTCTATACTGCATCGCATTCCCTTACTAACACAGTTGTTAACCCTCTCTGTGTGTACACTCAGTGCACTGTACACACAACACACGGTATCATTATTATATGCTACTTGTTACTATCAACATACTTTATGCGACATAAAGTACCCAAAATACACCCTTGTGTAATTCATGTAGATGTAGCGACATGCAGATAACATTCGTAGAGTCACCCACAAAAATATTTTAAGGCTGTGTACAAATGCCGTTGTACTTATATGTACAAATATCTGGAGTAGGTATTTTCTGCTTTGAAGTATACGACTGGTTCAAAGAATCGAATTCTGTTACTGTTTGCTTTTTGTCTGATTGGGTTCCTACTCAAAGAAGTGTCTTTCTTTGGTTGACTTGAGTGCAGATCATCTGTGCTTGCCGTTGCCACTGACATCAATCATCATTTAACTATACAGACGTATAGTATTTACTTTTTAGACTCGTCTCAACGAGTCTAAAAACGATTCTTCTTCTGCTTCAGTCATCCACTATGTACGTATTTCTACTGTTTCCTTTTCCTTAATTGTTTTGGGACTTGACTTTTACAAAGATCTTCATTCTTCATATACCTACTTGGAAAAAGAGTCTCTTGCACTCTTTTTGATTTACCCTTTTCGTCTGTTTGCACTTGGAGTGTATAAGTGTAGTGTAGGTAGCGTTTTAAGAAAATAGCAATAATGCTTTGTCTATTCTTCACACAAAGAACGTGGGCTTCAAGTAAATACTCGATGCGAGATAAGAAAAATCTAAGGTGTCTGTCAGTATTTCGAGTGTAAGAATAAGAACATTCTGCAGATCCATCGCTTTGCTTTGCATAGCACTATACCTATATGTTGTTGCACATAATGCAGTACATGTGGAGGGCAGAATGCAAGCAGGTACCTTGTGTATAAGTCCTTTGTTTATACACACAGAGATTTTAGTTGAACGAATGAGTTAGCTAAAGATTTAAAGAAAGATATGCGAAGTGAGCGCAACACAAATTCATTTTTTTCATTCAAGTGATTCGAAAAAATCTCCATGTAGCAATTCTCTGCTTTTACTACCTAATTGCAAAGTAAGGATTGTATTTTGGCACATTTTTCAAGATTCTCATGTCGTGTCTCATCAAATGGGATTCTCTTTTCGTTGTTCTGCTCGCATTCCTTAATCCGCAAGAGACTCTAACCCAGAATCTACGTATCCATTGTAGTCAGTCTGCTTAATATTCCTATAGAGTTTTCAACCTAGCGTATAAATTCACAGAAATGTTTTTCATTCTTTGTTATGTTATGTGTACCTATATAGGTTAGTCGAGTTCGAGTAGCGGCAGCGACCGCTAAGGTTTCATAGGATGATTCATATGAAATCATTCTAAGTGCATCACAATGTGACTATGTGACTGTTGGAAATTCTCTATTGTAATCGTGTATTTATTTTAATGTAAGTTGTCTGGCTGGGATTGTATTTCAAGCAAGAATGCCAAAGTTATTATGAAAATGGAATGCAACTCTCAACACTCTGGCTGATTTAGTTTCTTGTTTTGAGGTTGATCCAGTTCATGGCAAACGCACATCCTAAGCCACCCAAACTTTGTGACATCAACTGCAACTGCAAACTGTATAAATACATTATGCAATCCGTAAATCAGATGGGATCAGAGGTATTATTAGAGAATTCCCTATGATAACCTAAATATTACTTACTCGCATATTTTACTAATGTGTAAAATGTGTCCTCGTGTTCTCAAATCAAATACCGAAGACTACCCACACAGTAAACGCAGCGGAGAGCCCCCTTTTGTAAAATGCAATTTTATAATTACATATATAATTAATCTTCATTTTCTCAGCAAACATAATCAAATTCGCAAGGTCATACATTCAAAAGTACAAATGAGGATCTTTTGTATCTGTAAGTGCTTTATGAGTGGGGGCGGGGCAAATTGATAATAGACATTTATAAAATGAAGATAGAATAGTGTACTGTATAGGTACATAGAAGAATGAAACAACCTAAACTTCATCCTCTGTGAGTATTTCAACACAATAAAAGATTGTGTATCAATAATTGAATAATTGATAGTAAATACAAAGGATGAAAGCTAAGCTACTGAACTGTACGTATTTCGACACCGCAATACCAAGCTGCTGTAATTTGTGAAGGGAGAATTCTGTCGACTTGAAGATAATCCTGACAGACTGATGCACATGAACGAACGACTTCTGCTGTTTGAAATTATTCCATCGACTGAGAAACTAGATCTTCTACTTATATTTTCTCATGTGGTTTTCCCTGTCTTTGCATTTCCATATCAATCACATCACCACATTTCTATTTGATATTCATTTGGATCTCAACTAGAACTACTAATGCATATAATATTGTATACCTACTACACTTTGAATTGAACTACATTACATACATATATTTGTGTACATACAAAGTATGAATTCACTTTTACATAGGTAGCAATCTGCTACCTGATATGATAAATAGACAGAATACAATTGTGAACAAGTTCCCGAAAATGCCAATGCAGAAATACATAAAATATGTACCACACACATTGACTTTTACAAGGACTGCAGTTCAACTATGACATTCTCCTTCCTTTTCCATAACAATGTTATTACGCCTCTATAAAACTACAAATCTACTTGAGGTGCAGTCTGGAGTGAGATTAAAATGTAAGATTATCCCATGCATTTTGGAGAGAAAGATGACATTACATTCAGAATAATATTTTATTTCTCGTATAAAATGAATCTCATTTCATCGTGTCACGTTATACATGTGGAAAACAGCAGCAACACATCATCGCACACTACAAGCAAGACGTAAAGCCATACTTGTCATTGAGAAATTAGAAACAAGACTCTAGTTCACATTTGTAGGCTACGACTTGTATGGACTCGTGTAGAAAAAGATACGCTTGTATATAAGTATATGTACTTCACTTTGGATACACACAGAAATTCTTTATGTGTAGTGCTGTGCTTGTAACACGTATATTATATGATTGTGTCCCGTGGACTGGTTATGTCTTGGTTGAGTTTATTGTAAACGTGTATATATGTATGAAGCAAAGAAAGGGAAGAAGATGGAGGAGAAGGAGATTGAAATCAATCTCCTCATGCATCATGTATAATATTCTTCAAGACTTTCGTCGTTATACTCATAACTCTAATACCACGGTCTTAGAAATCCCACTCTATCCATACTTTCCAGTTTTGATCTGCTCCCTACGGGTTTCCATGCTCAAAGAAATTCGAATATGCTTTTATATCGTTATAGGTTAAGCATAGGAACCTATACATTCATTTATTTTTCGTCTGTGTAGATGTGCAAAAGGGAATAGCATATTATATCTAGTTATGCAGTATGTGAGTGACTTTAAACAGTCTGTGAATATATTCTTTGCAAACAAAATTCTGTTAGTACTTATAAGAAAAAAGATTTTGTAACTGCATGGGTATAAATAGGTAGTATGAAGGATGAGACCAATATATAAAGAGCATTTCTTTCAATTTCTGCTTTGCTTATCTAATAAGATTATAGAGATAAGATATCGTTTCCCTTTGGAGGATCCCTAAAATTTTGATTTCGTAGAGAATACTTACGAGTACATACATACATATTATATCCTGAATATCTTAAAGTCTTCCTGCGTACCCAAATCTACAAAGTCAGTCAAAGAAACCAAATTTAGTCAAAAGCTTGGGCTCTGTTCGTAGTAAACTCATCTTAAGATGATCTGTAGGCAGCATCACACGTAGAACCCTCATGTATAACTTTGTCTAGTATCTGCAAGATTATTTTAATCTCTAGAGATCTGATTGAATTGAATTATTCAAAAAAGACGCGATCGAAAGTTAAGAGGAAGAAACTGCTCATGTGGAAATAGCTCAAAGTGTTTCGTCAGCTTAACCGAGATCATTGTGGGTGAGCCGTAAAAAATTATAACACCTAAACTAAACCTTCAAACTTTTCCTTTAAACCAGTTCTTTCATCATTACAACGCTATTTATGCTTCAAATATGGAACATGGGATTACACAACAATGTGATAATAATCTCCATTGTCAATTAAGCATTTACTAATACCAAAATCATAGTTATTTTATTACTTCATTATTCGTATTATTCGTATTTATCAGTAGCATAATCTATTCTTCTTCTATTACCTACTACCTGGCACCTGGTATGTATAAATTAGTAGAATCCAGCCAACACCTATTCACTATTCATGATTCATACATACACTAAAACCCAACTTGTAATTAGCAACACACGTAATAATAATAATAATATCATCATCAGGTCTAAGGTCAATGAGTCAATAAGTTGTAAGTAGTTGTAAATATATCGTCCGCTAAATATATTGTGTGATTTTAAAAGCTGGATCACGTACATACATAAATACAAATGCCTACATCTACAAATGTTCATTTTAGTAGCAGGTCACATTTAGAAACATTTCTGTGTAAAACGTGAGGAGCACAAGCAATGATACAACATTACTCAAATTCCGTTTTTCGAAAGGAAATAATATTTTTCGTCCTTATAGAATTACCTGAAAATTCATTTTCAAACATGACGTGTGCAGGGTGATGTTTCATCTGAGACTTTCTAGCAGAATGCACAAATAGATTGTAACCCTCCATGGATAGGAGAGCTACCTGTCGTTGAACAAACTTTGAGATAAATAAGAAACTAAAATTAGGAACCAGTTGAACTCGCAAAGGTTCAAGTCGAGTCGTTCTATCTGCCCACTTAAATACTCACTCTTTCGATCGTTTGACTCTCCATCTATTTATTTGTATATGTATTCCTGTGTTTGGTGAATTTACGTGCGTATAATTCTAATGTTGCTACATGTGTATCGAATACAACAACATTTGCCTGTTATAAAGAAAGTTCCTTCTACATTCTTGTTATTGTACAGAATGTACTGGCTTTATACACAGATATATTATATTATACTGTGTGTATACACAGGAAAAAACTTATAAATTTGTGCGTTCATGTTTTCTATCGCTTTCAGACTTTCTCCGACTGAGTCCCTGAGGACATTGAATGTCTCGATTCGCATTCGTAATTTCCTAACTGAATTTCTTTCATGTTTGAGTGCAAGTTTGCAGACCTAGACCAGACATTTCACATTGCTTCATCGATTATACATCCATTCCTTGCGCACCGATCCATCCATCCCTCCATACTGCGACTATTTACTTATGCATGTATTTATGCGAATCTTTCTTGCGAACACAATGAATTTCAAACAACTGCACTACACAGAAGGAAATGCAGGACGATTCAAGTCAACAAATCTTAATCAATCTGATTTAGTATTTACTGTCAAAATGATTCATACACATTATACAAAAAATATAAACTACAATGTTTTTGGTTGAAATGAAACTATTATACTCTTCCATTTCAAAAACTCAGTGTTTATGAAATACGTAATTTGGCACGTTATCCATTCAATTAAACCAACATGAATCGATTTCGAAGAGAAACGTACCGAAATTTGCCATTCTGATATTTTTTTACGGGCATCACATCCCTTGTACACACTGCATTGTATAATTAATTTCATTTAATCAATT
Source organism: Pogonognathellus longicornis (assembly GCA_034694085.1). Taxonomy (NCBI): domain Eukaryota; kingdom Metazoa; phylum Arthropoda; class Collembola; order Entomobryomorpha; family Tomoceridae; genus Pogonognathellus; species Pogonognathellus longicornis. Next base: position 8,473 of record JAQFYB010006716.1, read on the forward strand.
ACAGTAATACGTCATGCCGCCTTAAGAATGTTACCCATCTACCCTTTCATTTCTATTGATGTCAATTCTGCAATATTGGATCATTGTGGCACGACACGCAATGCCGCTATATACATATAGACATATAATACTGTGAACTTCAACTTAAATTCGCTTGAATTCAATAAAACACACATTATGTATTTTACATGAACTTTACCTAATGGTTTTCCACAAGACTACAGCCTGACTTCTGATGTAGTGCAAATATACAAAATATAGCATTGCTCTCCGTACTTTAGGTGCTTCCGATTTCATTCAAATATTCAAAACGACTTTGGCAACCCTAGGTAATTCTCGAAATTCGATTCCATTGTACGCAATTATCCTCATTGAACCTACCAATTGTATATCGAATTAAATACCGATATTTTAATGTCTTATTAAATTGCGTTTCAGTTACATAAAAAGGAAATGAATAGATCCATTACACAGGAAAATTAATTTGAAATTTAATTCTGTAGAGCTACTGAGACGGAAACAAGAGACGATATTATATCTGTGAGCCCTGCCATACGGAGATACAATTGTATTATTAGGTACTTCATATCCACAAGTCTGTAGAATCAAACTCTCATTTGGTTCCGCATTGATAAATATTTACATATACCTACCAACGTTAAAACCTTATGCAATGCATTAGAACAGATAGCTGTGAATAGCGAAATTTTCGAGAGGTACAACTACAAAGGGAAATACGAGCATGATGATGGTACCCAAGCTTGTATGATGACATTTTCGAGGAAATTCATTTAGAACACATCAGATTACTACAGAGACAAGTTTCTATGAAAAAATCTGGAAAGCAGATGATATACCTAGTGCTACTTACGTGGAAGCGAAGTAAAATGAATATCACGAACACAGTGTAGCTACAATACAATTGGTATATCTGTAGTTAAATCTCGAATAGTATACAGAATTTTGCAATTTCAGACGGAAAGAAAAAACCTTACTTATTGCTCTGAAAAGCTAATTGTTTGCGTATCATCTGTTTAAGGATTCACTCAGTTTAATTAGCATGCAATATGTATCAATGCCTAGTGCTTGAAAACCTTTCAAATGCGTAAGAATTAATTAAAAGTTTGCAAGTAATAAAGAAGCACTCTCAAAGGACTTCAGTCTTCACATCAAACACATGACATTTTGAAACTAAAGTCTATATTTTATTACTGTTTCAGAACACATGAAAAATCTCATTAGTTCAAAAGATTTCATTCAAGTAGTACTACTAATGTTTTGGTGTCGTACTTCTATACATACACATATAATAATAAGCATAAAATATACCTATTGTGTACATATTATATGTATAACATGTTTTTCTAAACAAGTGACGATGTCTTTTCTACTCTGCCCTCGCTTCGTATCCGTATTGTTTGTAAAGAAACAATATCTACTGTATGTAACTGAGCACTTCTAAATTATACCTAGATAGGTACTTTCTCAAAGAATGAAACACTGAATTTCTCATTCGGAAATACAACTTTAGATTTTTGGTGGATTTGCTAGAATTAAAGTTGTAAGCACGTTCCACGAGTACAACAGTAGGTGTACAAATGGGATGCATGTAATTATGCACCGCGTGGTATTGAATCATTTGTATTTTTATTGTACTGCGCTGCATATTCTGTATACATAAATAATTCTTGGTCGCAACTCGCAACGGATTCAATGAAGATTCTTGTGGGAACATGAAGGTTGTGTTGCTATAAGTAGTGCTGTAATGACCCCCACAGGGGTATCATAAAAATGCACATAAAATTTTACCTTCTAACGCAGTGATACACATTCATATACCTCACCATCACCAACTCCGAATCTGAATACCACTGCCACTATCTTCTACGACTCCTGCTCAAAGACCAATGAGGGATAAATGGAAATATGCACTAGAGAGAGAGAGAGAGAGAGAGAGAGAGAGAGAAAGAAAAGAAAGTATGAAAATCGGAGGTTGGGAAGAGTGAATAAATTAAATAGGAAAGTAAAGGGGAAGAGAGAATAACTTATTACGTAATCCGTATGGATGAGTGCAGACTTAGATGCGGTTAAAATGTGAAATATTCTGTAATAATGATAATCTGTATGCATGAAGTCGTCTTAAGTGTTTCTTTTGTTCTTCGTAAAATACAAACGACCTTATTTCATAACACGACTTGGGGTCAGGTCAGGATCACAGCTATGCACCATTTGTTCTTTACAACCATGTTCAATTCACTAAGACATTAAATGCTCAAACTTTAGCTATTAAAATTTTGACCCTTACTATTTTTAAGTATTTCTACTTTTAAAGGTCCTTATTAACACAAAAGAAATAAATTTAAATGCTGAGGATTTATTGTGAAATGATAGGAGAGTTAACTATGTGTGGGAAAATGTTTAGACGCGAGTAACGAGCATAGAAATAGAATTCGAAAAACTTTCAAATGTTTGTTCATTGTTTCGCAATGAATTGCTTGTGTTGCATTCTTTGCATAGTGAAATAAAGTGAAACATAGGAACGCGAATGTAAGCACGTGGATGTGTAATGTGGAGTTTTAACAAGGAATATATGCATAGACTGCACACGGCTAATGAGTGTAAGAGCACCCTAAAATTTATCTTTAGTTCGTCGACAAACTGGTGATCGCGAAGAGAGATAATAAAGACAAGAATGATGTAATGAACTACGAAGGAGCTGTATAGAATCCAGCAAAGTAACCTCGCAATATACAGAAACTATAAGAATTCCTTATGTAACAAAACTTATGTAACCCACCTACGTACAATTCTAGACACACAAACACACACGCTCCGTTAACTTAACTACAACTGGAATATATCGATTTTTACAACTATTGTAAATGTAAACACAGAAACATACTTACACTACGTGAGCCTCCGCACTTAACTGTCTTTCGCAGAGTACTCGCTACATGCAACTAAATAAAGAAGATCTTCAATTTAAAGTTATAAATCTAAGTATTGCGGTTACATTCATGCGTGGAATTGTGTACATAGTTACAATTTACAATCCACATTACAAATATACCTATCTATACCTTGTTTTGCTACATAAGCAGAATGTAACTAGTCGTACATGTGTAGTAGTAGCTTTGTTTGTCTGAGTATAGCATATGTGTATCTCTATAGACATTGTGACGTACATACTACAAGCATGCACTTATTCTGCTTATAATATAAAAGTACTTTCTATAAGTAGTTTTTTAGAAACGTCTATATAGGTGCATATGGAGATGATTACACTTTGTATGTAATGCGTACACCCGTACATAAGTC
>JAQFYB010006717.1:0-11790 GCA_034694085.1 Pogonognathellus longicornis
CTGTATGTAACTTTGAAACCTTAGTTACACCAAGAGTGACGATGGGATGACGACTTAAATTTAGACAGAGGAGGTATGTCCCTTGTGTAAAAGTGCTTATTGTTAGCTGAAAGAAATGAAGACACTTAAGTAGTGAAGTAATATAAAGAAATAATGATGACACGACACGTTGTGATGTGCTGTGAACGTGTCGACGGAAAGCTGGAGGAAACCTTAGGAAAATGTCTTGATACAGTCCAATTGTCTCCCGCAGCTGGATACATGAAAGGCTTAGGAAGGATTTAACTCAACCAACACGTCCTCTGACAATCCCCCTATAATAGGAATAATGGAAAAGGTGAAAGAAGCCTCAAAAGCAACGCATTCAGTCTCACACACAAACTCAGACACATCAGATCGCTTAATACAGATCAACGATAGTCATTACTCTATTGTGTCCACTAACTAAACTATCACTAATGCTACTACTGTCAATTTTGAAACACTATGTCCGAAACTACTCCACATTTCTCTAACACAACACATGAAGCCATGACATACACTACAATATACAATATATTGATCTCACAGATAACAAAACTTACCAAGGTACTACCTATATATAATACGAATACGACTCGCTCTGCTAATGGGGTCGTTTAATGCTAAGTTACAGTCCAACACAAAACACGTAGCTTTATTAGTACTACCACACCACGCACTTCATCCAATGACACTATTTTCCTTCGTCTTTATTACAATTGCATATACAGACCTAGATTTATAAAGTATACAATTTTCTGTAGGTAATACAAATATAATTATTCTATAGGCTTTATGTAAAGCTACTATATGTACTACAACATGTCACTTGAGCATATATCCACACAAATACAGGATCTCACGTTCTGAAGCATTTCTAAAGGCTGAATGTGAGACGGGAGTATTAGTGGGTAGTGAGAGTGGAGAATAAAAGATGATATGGATAGATCCTAATGATAGAGTTCAGTGTGCGCTGTTTGTTTGTAATTGGAGATTCTGTTTGTCTATTGTCAACTGTGTCGGAACTTCTTACACCACTACTACAAGTATGGACCCTGGATTCGTTTCGTCTATATGCTATCACATTCATTCGTATGAATACTTAGTCTGCGTACTTCTAGTACAAAACACCTACTAAACCATCATCATCCCCACTAAACACAGAGCTAGGTAATTGCAAACCCCACACTTGTAAATATTCCTTTACCTTTTATTTCGTCATGTTAATGTTAATACTATACCGGTTTAAATAAAACATAATAATAAACTATGTAACTACCACCACCACCAGGATAGAATGTAAGTGTAGTTTCAACATCCCATATATAGCCTCGCGTATCTATTCATCTTTTCAACTGACAACATGAGCCTTTTCACACCTTTATACATAGTTTACCATTTTTGAATTGTACACAGTACAGCAAAGCAAAAGAAGGATCTCAATTCTCAGTGCTGTATGCTGTGTATAGTGTCAACAGGGCAAAACTTTTATGATTAGTTAGTAGTGTAGTATGTAGAAAGAAGAAATATTATACACAAGGACAAAAAAGAGACAAAACTTTTGGTAAACTTCTGGGGCTATCTTGTCTTAAAGTTTGTCTGTCTCTCCCTGACCCTCAAACTGAGACAAGTATTAAAGCTGATCATTCACTCAGCATTATTTTCACTGGAATTATTGTACGCGGCTATGTTGTGTGATGTTAAGGCATGTTATTTTATATGAAGGGAGTCTGTGTGTAAAAATAAGCTTTGTAGTGAGAATGATGATAATAATCATCCCGTGTGGTGTGTCTATGTGTGCACACAATGAAGTAATGCTTGCATACAAATAATATATCCGTGTTTGTGCACGCATTGTAGTATAAAGTGGAAAAGGTAAATCACTGCGGTGTTATAATAATACTAACACAACATGGCATGGCATAACAATACAATTTGCTTTTCTCCGTAAACGACACATAGCACATTTAGAATAGACAGACATGAAGGCATGACAAAATAGACAGTGTGAACGAAAATAAGCACCATTTACACATTTGGAAACTCCGCACTTTTCACTACCCATTCAATTGTTATGTCATGTTTTGTCTCTGCATCATTGTCTATACTGTTTCTCTTTTTTACACGCATCAAATCCCCATTCCAATACACAGGATATACGAGGTGGACATTATACAAGTAGCTACATGTAATAATATTGGATTTCATATGTTTAGAAGAAAAACTTCAAACTCAGGTTTTACATACCTGTTTACTCAAATTTTTCTATAAAATATTATTTTACCATAACATGCTTTATAGCCCATTGACCTGCATTTTTAAGTAATTAATTTAATCGAATTTATTGTACTAAATTTACTATAGTGTTTATTACCTACATAACATACATCTAAAAATAATAGCTAGCTAAATAACAATTTAGGTGATTTGGATGTGAAAGTCTATAGTCTACTCATCGTAAAAATCAAAACTGTACTCACATTCTTTCGGAATTGGACTGGAAATAAATATCGAAATATATCTGATTTTCATAAAGGTGGTTATGATTTAATGGAGTATTTCTACAGTAGTTTGTAGTGACAAATAGTAAATAGACAATGGAATTGTGTAAAGGTGCTGCTGCGGGTGAACCAACTAATAAAGATCTATTCTTTCCCAACACATACATAAGGGTATCTTTGCATTCATCTTTCTCCTGTTTGCATTGCTGTATGTTGTGAAGTTTATATAGGAACGATTTGTAGTAATATCTGTATGCGCGGTGCCGAAACGCTGATAGTTACTATTGATATCGAAAACTGTGTAGAATAAGTGAGTGAATTGAGGGTTCATATTTCTCCGAATAAAAGAAGGAAGGAAAAACGAGCTGGTTTAGCTAAACGAGTGAATCGAGTCATGCCAAATGTATTATGAGCCAATGTACTTATAACACATCTTGCACATAGGTATACACAATTCTGTAAAATACAAATAGAATACAGAGACAGAACAGCTCAATTCTTCCAAGCAGTTATTCAGCATTGTCGAGGGTGTAAAATAAATAGAGGAACGCTCTTTTTGAAATATGAATCTGCAAATATTTTTAAACTCACGTACGTTGCTTACAAATACAAATACTCAAATACCTGGTCTCGTTTCCTTTTCAAAGCACAGGAGAACCCTTCCTTACAATTTACATCTGACAATACGGCAACACAATAGACAATACAAAAACATACAATAATATCTTCAAAATAAAGGCTCAACAAATGCGTTTCGAGTTTATTGCCTTCCTTATATTCGCTCCTTTGCTGCATGGAGTTATAACACATATACACAAAATAACTGATAAAGAGAGAAAACCGTGTCTCCATATTTCTAAAGAAATAATGCACAAAAGCTATGATTACCTACCTTGGCTCTTGATGATGTTGTCACACAATCCACGATAATCTAGCTCCCTAATAATAATAATTATATCCTACACACACAATGTCCTATACGACTCTCTTCAATCAATCATTTTTCAAGGTACACTAACAATATTGTACTATTTGTACTCTTCTGTGTGTATTATGTCTACTGCTGCCGCACTCTAAATGCAATTATTCTTTATTGTACTGCATTTATCCGGTATGTAGTGTAAATAGGTGTTTCATTATAAAGTGAGTGTTTGTAATGTTTGCATTATGAATGTTACATCTTACATGACAGAGTCATGCTAGAATTGCTTACGTCATATTATACTTCCTATAATAATAAACTACATCCTTCTGACCAACCTTTAAAAACATGGTCACGGTTTTGCCACGGTTCTTCATTTACTAATTGTGTTTTTTCGATTATAAAACTATTTTGTGTATTGTATACACAAGAAATACACTCGTAAGTACTTCAATATTTTATTGTGTTAAACGATTCTTTTCGTGGATTACAGGGAAGGGGAGTCTTTAAAAATGCATAAGGGCTTCCGCTTACATACTTAGTTACTTTTTAAAACGTTACGAATGTATAACACTTACCTAGGTAAGTAGAAATAAAGTAAAACATAAAACACTACATACATTCGTTGACAAAATGTAGAAATACACACATTGAAATACAATGTGTCCTTATGGCTGTTAGTGTCGTTTAACTAACGAAATAACATGCTTGCTAGAGTTTTTTTTTTGGAATTATACAATTTAGGGCTTTCTTGTTAGCATGTAATATTATTGGAATGTCATGTCACATGTCTAAACCAACAATTCCTACCCTGATACTAAATAACTGTCACTTTCACGCATCCCAACCAAAATCCAACCAACAAAATGGGCATTTCATGTTTATATTTTCAGTGAGCATGTGATTATAATAAGGATGATAGCTGTCGTTACAAAAGCTGCACGAATGAGGCATGAGATACATTTATACATATATGGGAACATTGGTAAACTATCTATTTATTCCGTTCATTGATTTTATGTAATTTATTATCATCCTCCCGTTTCGTGGCACAGTGTCGACTCAATGAGCCCAAATTGGATGCACGTGCTTCTAATTAGAGCTCAAGTAAGTAATGTGAGCATTCAATTGGCATCATATTCTAACTTAGATTGTCCACACAGATATTTTATGATTGTACTGTGGGTGAAAGTCACAACCAATAATGTATTATTATAATTTACAACTACAGTTTGGCTCCCACACAAGCATCGAGTACACTCTTGCACCAAAATGATCCTTTACATGATGATTTATCTGTTACTATTTGTAATGTAAATACCACGCCACAAACGCTCTAGTTAAGTTTTTATTAATAAGTCAGTCTTAGTATATTATTAGGTATTTTTGACCATAAGTCATAAGAACACAACTATTTTGATTAGGTAATTGTAACACAGTAATATAGAATCAATAATATGATGCTGAGAATAAATCCTGACAGCAGTATATTGTTAGGTTGGCCGAGAGGAAATATTAATGTGTATTGGTTCTAGGAATCCGAAATAAAATTTTGTTGTTTATATTGTTGGAATACGAATAACTATTAGTAAAGTAGATTTGTATTTTTATAGAAATACATAGAAGGAAGGGAGATTTAAGTGAAAAAGGAGAGTAGATAATTGAGGTGATTGGCGATGATTTAAGTGAGACTTGTGTTTATTAACGAGTCTTTACAAAAGAAAGTGAGCGAAGCGGACTAAACTGCTAAATAGAAAACAAAACAGTGAGTGAAGCATTGGAGCTGAATTCAGTGAACTTGAATGAAGAGTATCAAAGAGGGATGAATGCTCTTTAACAACTTGAAATCAGTTCGGGTATTTTCTTTGTGTGCTTTCTGCTACAACAGCAATATCAATTCATCACAGAACACAAATGATGCAGCTAATGCTCTTGAACAGATAATACGTACAGATTGACGTAGCTTTATAGCTGTACAGCAACATACGTTTCGGATTTATTCAAGCTGCTCCAGGCCAAAATATTAAATAACTAATAAAATAAAATAGGAATGAAAGCCGCTATTGTGCTGACTGTCGGAGTGGATCTGCAGAGTCTCATCATCGCATCACATCGATCATTTAATTACAGTCTATACAATAATAATAGTAGCGATAGGCCGCAATCTCAATTAAAAGCAATCGCTCCTCGTTAGACTCAATCAAGTCACATTTGGGGATTATGAAAACTACAGAGGGGATCACACGAACACTCTTATGAGATTTAATCTCAGTTTTACAACCTTTCACATTGTAACCAAACCACCAACTGTATGTATATATTTATTATACACAAAGTACCAAAAACTACTTTCAAGTAGCTCTTTATACAATTCTTTATACATACATACTGTGAAGCAATCTCTGCTGGTTTGCTATTATACGTTATTAACAACTATGATTTATAGAGACATTTCGTTTGTAAAGATGAGTGCAAGACAAGAAAATAAAAGTAAGCAAAATATTATTGCAGTCTCGTATAGTAGTTAGTAATATGCTACATACTTACCACATGCACACTCAATTGTCAACATTACCACACAACAACTATTATTCATTCATATTGCCCACAAAGCACATTTCGACTCGTATTGTGCATACACTTTCGTGTATTTTGCTTATACTGTAACTTTAGCTTTTCTCATATAGCCCTTAGTGCTAAATGGTAATGTTACAATGTATAGTTCTAATCTGTAATAATCTTGCATAAACTCATTTTCCTACTGTGTTCAAGTGTGAAGAAGTTACTTATATAGATTTAGTTACAACAACTCATTTATTACAAGCTCTAAATGTGTATGTCTTTTGAACATGAACATTTGGTTGTAGTTGTGTTCGTTGTGTGCTAACTACCTATATAGGAGTTAAAACAATTTATACTCATCTGTAGTGACTTTGTATAGTCAATATTTAGAGCTGCTATTATAAAGATGCATTGCAGAGTGAATGTGTGTGTTGTATGTTGACAGAAAGTTTATTTCGTGTTTTCCAACTCCAAAGTGTGGAGCACAATAGGAAGTGTTATAGTAAGATGGCTATTTGTACAAACACCACTCATCCTTTTCCGACGACAGATCAACTTGCAGACATTAGTTACAAGCATTGCACTTAAATAGAGCATAAGTCAGGCCACATTCGAATTTCTGGTGTAACGCATACAAATCACCGACCACAAAACAAACTTCTCGATGAGTTTGACCTCTGCAAGTCATCAATTCTGCGAGCTTTATTTGCATGCATTATTTTATGTCTCCTCTTTATTTATTTGACTCTAAATAATTTTATAGCTTTGCTTTCTGAGTTGACTCAAAGCACACAACAACTTTGCTCAGTTCAGATTATTCCTTGATGCTTTTAGCCTTGCAATCTAATTTATCGCAAATACAAATGAATCACTGTCTTAATTATGTTAAGGATATTTAAACTCAAAATAAGTCATATAAAATATTATACAGTTACAAACATACAGTTACAAAGTTACAAACATAAGTACATACAGAAAGGGTAACACGTACTTTTCTTGACTCAGTCAGAAATAAGGCAAGGACTACCTTCAAAATTAATCAACATAATCAACAATATATTTCGGTCTTGACTGTTTTTATTATCACTGCTGTAATTGTCAAAATGCTCAATGATACCAATAAAAAAGCATATACCTATGAAATGTAATTTAAGATTTTGCACACAATTTGATTATTTTATTTACCTATGCAGCATTATTGCATAAGAAATGTATAGAATTGCATGCTTTTCACATACAATTGAATTGCAAGTATGTATATACCTATACGTTTTATTGTAGCTTTTACCTCATGAATACGATGATAAAAATTGTATTTTAAGGATGGAAATATTTACAATCTTTATTCGTAATTTATTTTGCATTAGGTTCACCTTTGTGCAAAGAAATGGCAGTATACACTAACTGTATCGCACAGATAAAATTGTAATGGCAAAGCGTGCGGCTCATAAGCTGGCACTTGACAGGAATGTTGTGAAAATACTTAAGGAGTCTGTAATGAAAATCGTGTTTATCAATTTTATGAACATGTTACGTCTTTTAGAATTATTATGCTTATAAAATGAGCCTGGGGTTTTCATTTCTCTTCTTTACTCGCCGGCCCATTCAACGTTTTGATGTCATGGCAGACATTTTAATTTACAAATAGGAGGGACCTATGTACCATTCAATACACATAACTGACAATGAATGTTGTAGCACTATTACTTCTTTTCTACGAAACTATAATATCCTTACGTGTACATGTGGGATGTGTAATGTGTAGAATGTGCATTCGACTTTATTTGATTCGGCATAATATCGTCTACTTAGGGTAATCACATTATTCCGTCACTGGAATCTAGCAGTAGTTGTACTGCCTCTGCTGACTACATAATAATAAGTAAGCAATGCAAAAACGCAACCTGAGTTAGTAAAGAATGTATAACATTTTCCACCATACTTTTTATTTTACTACATGCATAATGTATTGGACATAGGACTAGAAAAGGTTTGTGTAATAATATTGCAGAGCTTGTAATGAAATACCTAACAAGAGTTTTTGTACGTGTATAGTGGTGTGTACTAATACTAATAATGCAAAGTACCAGAAGAGAACCTAGAAAGAACACAATGCTCACATCAACTCAATAGGCATGTCATACTTTGGACACACAACAACATAACACAGTCCCTATAACTACACGTTTACGATAATTTATGTTCCTGATCGGCGGAACTTACTTTTGTAGTTTTGGAAGCATGTGAGGCTTTTCCAACTCAAGCTGAATCACTCTGATGATGTTGTACTGTGTTATAATGTTAGTGCGGAGCTTTTACAGCATAGCATGCACATTACATCACTATAAAACTGCAATTCATGTATATTTTGCTTATAATATTAGCTAAGAATCTATACAATACAATCAGACACACTACCACTACTACTTTCCTAACTACCACTTCTTATCTTACAAACTTATGATTATTACTTGAGCCATCCCTTCATTTTATACAAGAACATCATCCACACTACTACATTATGAACATTGATAGATGCATAATGTCAAATTAACTAAGGAATGGTTTAGTAGGCAGTATATAGGGCTAAGATATGCAGCACACAACAAAGGGACATTACGGAGCAATAATATTCAACAAAAAGTTGACTTGAGGAATTTTCGTTTTGCAAAAGTCCTCCTTCCGAACGGACTGAAATATTATTGCAATATGTAGGTAAAGTAATTGTGTGTCAGCTAGAAAACGTAGCTATAAGGCTCTGTCAAAGCCGAAACGGAAAAAACTTAATTACATAGACCTGTATTTTACTAAAGATATAGCATAGGATTTGTAAAAGTTACACACATCATGGTATTATAGTAAATTAGTACCATGCATAGAAGTGGGTGAAAAGAAGTATTATTCACGCACACACACATACAACGAGTCGTAGATTGGAATAAAGGCTACAACTTTCAGATCTTTAGGGAAAATACAGGAAAATAAACGGAAACGGGTATTATTAGAATCAGAACAGGAGAACCCGATGTTGAAATGTGGCAGTGAGCGTACAGGAGATGTTTTATGTAGCCTTGTGTCTGCGACTGGCTTTTGGTTGAACTATGTATAAGATACATGTGAGGTAGTTTCTTTTCATAACAATCACATTAGTTTTTTATGTGAATTGGAGAAGACACTCAACTCAAGTTTTGTATGGAAACCTTCTTGTTACCATATTATTAGTTTTTTGCAAAGGCGAACTTCTTTATTTGATGTAGCAATTTGTTAAAAGTAGGAAGTATACTAATATTAATAATACGACTCAATGGGAAATGAAATAGAAACTTTCTTTGTAAAGTTAGTCTATTGTTAACAAAGAAATAAAATTCTTTGTCTCATTCAGATTACGTAATGTGCGTCTTTACATAGTTATCTAGTGTACTCACTTTGCAAAAATACACTGGCTCGTAGCAAAATATTTTTCAAATATATACCCGTTTGTTTAGTGATATATACCGATTCCAAACGAACAGAAAAATCATAAGCGACAATAGAAAAATGCACATTACCATATCAAAAATTTCTGTCCTAAAATAATTGCCAAACATTTAAAGACTGAACAATATGTAAGCGTTAATAAACAAAAAGTAGTATTTCCGTCTTCGGAAGACGCATATACTTCTGATTATGCTTCACCCCGCCCTGTGGGCGGGGCTCGCATAATCTTCAATTAATTGGTCATAATAATTATAGATTGATTTAAAATTATTTATTTTATTCCTGCTGGAAATTCTTAAAAATGTTGCTGGAAACTATTATAATAATATCCAGTGGGTGGGGTAGTCCAATCGTGTTATATACAGAAAATGATTAATATGTAAGTTCAGGTAGTAATAAAATATTTTTATTTTGGCATTTGTTAAGTTGTTTGTTGTAGTCAAAAAAATATTCAGATTGGGGCTTCAGTTTAAGAGAGCAGATTTAAGACAAGCTATTAGTGCATTACACTAGATCATTAAGAAGCAATTTTTGAGGCCTGGAGATCTATATAATAGAGTTAAAAATAAATTAAACAATAATATTTGCAAATATCCTGTGTTGTGGTGTAATAACAGTAATTTAATGACAACGACAATAACTAATGAGACTAATGACATGAGTGTGAACTTATAAAGGTGTCCAATAACGAATAATCATCAACTTATGAAAATGGAGCTCTCGGACCAGAGTACCAAATGCTAATTGCAGCATTGGAAAAGTATTTCAATTAATTAGATACACAATACACAATTCATAAACGATTACGTTGTATTTGTTACACTCAATTCTAATTTTTCGTATATTATTGCTGTTAGTATTAAGAATTTGATTGATGTTGATCAGACTGTACTTCAAATACTTATTACTGATATTAGGTTTCTATATTTCTGGCCTATCCCGTGTGTAATTGTGTAATTAATTGGATAGATACTAATAATACATAAATTAATAAAATAAATTATAAATACCAAAGCATGTTTCCTATACGAATTGTTGTTGTATCCTTAAGACCAACCTTAAGACATTGAAATATTTCCATTAATTTGCGGTTACAAAGCTACTTATGGGAGATAAAGGTGTCTTCAAATGACGCATCATTTCGTTTCTGACAATGTGACAATACATATTGTATCTGCGTATCACACAAGTTAGGCTAGCGTGGATAAAATTCATACATAGTAGATCTCATTTTAAACTTTGACGTTTTCATAACACTCCCCCAATCAAATTCGGGTAGTTTGCATAGAGACACGAGTGTGGAATTGCTTGGTGTGACATGAGGTTATGTTTGCGTGTTGATTTTCATTTGACTTTCTGATACTTGTCGTAATAAAGGGGCAAATACTCATGTGTGTTTCGCTTAGTTATAATAAACAAGGCATTGTTTATGTTGCCAATAGGAGGCAATACGGCTATCCAGTGCTAAAATGAAGTGTGAACTCATTGACACTCTAATAATACACCAATTTAAAGGTTTATTATGGGTTAGCTTTGACTAAATAATAGAGACAACTTTCATCCTATGTATAATTTCCCGTGCAGTCCACGCCGTCATCAGCTCATCAGAGTCATCACACACAAGAACTCAACAAAATATTTTATGTCGACAGATGAAAAGTAAACGAGGTTTGTATTGTAGTCGGAGTATGTACAAAGTGTGATAGTGTGATCTGATCCGAGTGTGAGCTGACTGACTGATTGTGTGTAGAATTGAATGAGAGGGTTCTTCGTTTCATTTCATTTCATTCATTCAAGTGACTTTTCTACTTTTCTGTGTACACACATATATGTGAGAATGTGTGCTATTATTTGCTAACAGTCAACTCAAGTTGGTTTTCCATGCTAGAGTCGAGGTAGCCCTTGCCGTCAAGCGAAATCACAATCATCATCGTCATTGTCATCCTCATGTTCATTCGCGGCTCTCTCCACCTTTTTTGTGTCAATCCACATCGTGTTTTTGCAAAGATTGATGCAATTAAGAATGGTTCAATTCACTGTAGAACAAAACGCCCGTGTATGGCTGGTTTGGTCCCCTCACATCACATCAGGTCCTACCCTGTCATCTGTTAGTTGCACCATAGTTCTATACTGGAACATTACATTACAAACCATAATGGTCTTCATATAAAACACAAGAAGAAAGCCTACACTTCCAACTGAAACGCAGTAGAATGCTTAACCATTGCATTTTCCTGGAATATCCAACATAACATTCAACCAACCTACATTCTGACGCTATTTATTAACGAAATGCACATTTATAGC
>JAQFYB010006718.1:0-11789 GCA_034694085.1 Pogonognathellus longicornis
TTTAGAGTAAAATCAACTAAATGTCTCATATTCCCGTGTATCGCAAAAATGTTTTACAATTTGTTATTTAGTTTTAAGGAAAATAAGCTCATTTTTGGGATTCGGAGGTGGGGGTAACAATACGTTTGCCCTTCTGTATACGGCATTGGTAGTAGTACATGCTATATATCGTAGTATCAGTATGTATTTATATAGTTATGTATTCCCTGATCGATTAGATTGTGATTTAGCTACTTATTGTAAGTACGCTAGTGTACATTAGCCATTATGAACGTATCAGATAAATGTAGCAGCATAATATTATTTGATTTTATCACAAATGACGTACACTAGATGTGTGTAGATGGAAATGGGAACGCACATTGTTAAGTGGGGCTGAAAAAATTGTTAGCATTTGAATGTCTATTCCGTGTGCCCGTCCCCAACAGTTCTAACTCTAAGTGACAAAAGTAGATACATATACCACACTGGAGAAGCTACTTCTACAGATAGAGCGATTGTGAACTTAAGAGATCTGCGACAGCTTATAAATAGTAGGGCAATTTCATTGTCGGTTCAGATCACATAGTCGCATCACATCATTACACATCACGTAATGTCACATCACGTCAGAAGCAGGGCAAGGGAATCATATGAAAGATGATGAGACTTACTTCAGCATGTCAACTCCTTGCTGGAAAGAATGGACGGGAAACTTCTGGATGTGTTCCCACAAGTGCGGATTTTCTCTTTTGATGTAAAAGTCTGTGGCCGAGTGTTTGACGGCAGCCACTCTCTGAGACAACAACTTTATTCGTTTCGTTGGTTGGTTTGGTTGGTTCGTTCAAAGAAAGGAGACGAGAAATATAGAGGCAGATCCAAGGCACGCCGATGGATTCACATCACACACATTCAGTGGCAAACAGTACAACAACCCGAGAATTCCGTTCGACCAGACGCCCAGATGAGCAAACAAAAGGAGACAAGAACAAAGAAAAATTAGTCAACTTTGTCTGTACAGACATTCTTTCTTCTTTTCTTACATATTATATTACTTATCTCGACGTTAGTGCATCCACAGGGTTAAACGACAATCTTTCAAAAGGATGGATTATCTATAGCAATCCTTTTATGGCTTAACTTTGTTTATTCGCACCCCAATCTTTAGTTACTGTCATTTTTATGTTCCTCCATATGCATTCCTATTACTAGACTTGGAACTGAAATGAAATCTCTTTTTTTCCACCCAATCCCAACAAAGTGACAAAGTCCTTTCTTTCTCTATCATTTTGTTCTATACATCTACCTATATTAAGTATCAGTCTACAATCCTACATTTATTTCAATGAACTACTACTTTCCTTTTGTTCCATCTAATATTTAGCAACGCTCACTCACTCAGACAAGATTTCATTAAAAATAAGTAGCTACCTACAACAGCATTACATTCTTCTTATATTATTAACATTCCATGTACATGTGTCTGTCTATCTAGATTCTACTAGATCTACCAATATTCTTAAACCACTTTGTTGGTGTCTCATTGATTATTGTTCGAGTCGCTTGTAGTGTTCGTGTTGCACTATTTGCACTGGTAATACTAATACTAAAAGAGACTGGAAACACATGAGGACTAATAGAACCAACTTTTATTTACGGTTTAATAGCAGCTGCCTACTTTTAATGTGTATGTATATTTCTATTTTCATGTATTCTATGCAGCTGCCCAGAACTACTATAGTGTTTATGTATTTATACGTTTACACACAGCTAGTCACTTTCCACGTTCTACTAATAGGACATAGTTTGTTACTTATGTATAGGACGACTGCAGTGATAATATGCACTTGGTTAGAATCGACTTCTGGCCGAGAATGTGCTCACCGGCGAGAATAATTTATGAGAACCGTTGGTAAAAGTAAATTAGACCAGAACAGATACACACAGAGACAGAGAAAGACGAGAGTTGCAACTATGCAATGTTATTTGCTTTGTTTTCTACTACTGGATAGAGAGTCCTGGATAGAACGTCCTGGAGAAGCAGCTACTTTGCCCTGCACTCAACAATTTACTCGTGGATAGTATTCAGCTTTGGTATAACATACTACTATATAGCTATTTACTTTATACTACTTGACTTGAACAGACTTCATCTGCATTTAGTTTGCCCTGTCAGACCAGAATAAACGCTACAAACTTGACTTAATTGGAAAGCTACATATGTACGGACGTTTTCAGTTCTAGTGTGTCACTTAAAAATAAAACGCTATGAATCTAACTGACTGATTTTCTGATTACATTTTGCACATGGAGGAGTTTTTAAATAATACAATAATTCACCTTTACAAGCTAGTTTAGTTATTTTAGTTTAATTTAATTAATCTTCAAAAACATAATGAATCAATATCCAGTGAAATATGTACAATCTTTTCTATGTTAAAGAAATTCTATTAATCTTCAAAAACCTATTTGTCAGTTATTGTCACTGCAGGAAATACCTGATATCTATAATGATTTAATTGTTAAAGCAATTCTATTTAATAATTACATTCATGGAATTGGATTATTTCACAAAAAGGGAATATTGCACTTACACTTCTATCGTTGACATCCACAGCCCTTTCAAAGAACATCCCGGCGAAAAGAGCAGCTATATTGGCCGTGTAGGAAGCCACAAATATCACTGAGAAGCCACCCCACACGTTTATAAGGAATTTGTTTGGCCAAGATTTCGGAGCCTGGTTATAAAGAAACGAGCATTTAGTATTGTTGCTTTCCATGTAACCACAACACGTTCATACATAATCAACATAAATGTTCAAATTATTAACTTCCACCAAATGAAAACCTAACAATATGCGATTTAAGCTAGAGTATTTAATGTAGGTACCTAGCTACATTATTATTCCATTTCAATTCAGATCTTTTTCACCTAACTGTACCATAATCTGCAAACGAATTATTGTGCAAACTAATACCCTAACAAAGGGAATTAGTATGGTACAATACAAACATTAAATAATACATGAAAAGTAATTAGATTTTATACTGAATCCACGTTTCATAAAATGCAGCAGCTGAAGCATGTTGTATACTAACAAAAATTTGAGACTGAAAATTAAATAGACTCAACATACAGATACATACTTGAAGTAATAATAATATACATAAATTATACCTTTCTTAAAAAAGATAACGAGTGAGTGCATGTACTTTTTTGCACGACTCATTAACTGCAATTTGCCTTTGGAACAAATAGTGAAACTCTGTTTGTTTATTCCATTGAAAAGTATGAGGAATAAATTGTTTGAGAACAATATCTGTGTATGATTGCTTGGTTGAATCACACTATAAAGCTATACAAGTGCTAAGACAAGGACTTAAAGAAAGACTTGGCAGTTTTAGGATTTCATGGGCCTCGCTTTTAGTGTGGTGATGTGATGGCTGTCATTGTTCATTGTGGTGCAAGCAATTTGATATGGATGAGATGAGAATGAAATATACAAGCAAGGAAGCAGAAGATACTTAGAGACAGATGTAAGATGAAGTCTGAGTTGAAATGAAATGGGTAAATGACTTCGAAGGAGCATCTTCTCGTCGCAAACATGTACACATCCGTTCATGCCATCCATTAAAGTAATTCAGTGTTCTTGTGTGTGTTTGCCATGCCTAGTCCTCTAGCACTCTAGATATATACTCATTCAGTACACAAGCAGATGGTCATTACCTTAAATGCTACTAAATGGGAAAACAATCGGCCCCAAACGACCCATAAAGCAGAGGCCATGCTGAAATTTTTGGTACGTTGCCTCCCCCAAGGATTCAGACCGAATGGGCTAAACCACTCGTAAAGTGCCACCACCAGGGCCGTCACGTTGAGTCTGTTCACAAACAAATAAACAAATGAAACCTAACGGTTATTACCCAAGAGAAACAATTAAGACAAAAAACCATTTGATCATCTTGCTCTCCCGTAAAAGATCATATCATAATATTATTATATTATTACTACGAGATCAATTTTGCATAAAGTCATGAATTTAATGAAATCAAATTATCTTATTTATTTCACTAACTCTTATGCTAATGCCATTTCTCTCACTGTACTAATGACTATACTGTAAAGAAAGTGTAATAAAACCAATTTCAGTTTACTTTGTTTTAGTAGTCGACTAAAACTCTTTCTCTCTAAGTAGTCATGCAGACTTTACGCTCATTACTTAGTTAGTAAGTCGCTCCATGAAAGAATAACTACCAACAGTTCATACTACTGTGTGTATACTAAGAGAAGAGTTTGTTTTATCGAGTTGGAAACTCACGTAATGAAGATTGCAACCCATAACTCGGGACTGAAGGGAGCCAGGAAGGCGAGAAGTGGAACGTCTCTCTCACGAGACACACCAAGAAGTCCAACACCCGAGAAGAAAAAAGGCGTCGAGAATTCGATTGATGATGCACGAATTGAAGTGACTGAAAAAGGGGAAAAACTCATATGGGCCGCTCCAGAAAGCAAAGCACTCATCAAACCATTCCATTGACCTCCACTCTGAAAATAAAGAAAAATCAATTCAATTTCACATAAAAATCAAAGTCAAATTCCATGAACAAAAATATTGCACAACATTCCTGAGTGTACACAGTAATTAATAGTACAACTTGTGTCAAATAAACTTTAGCCAAATAGCAGCCCGGAGATTGTTGTCGAAAGGGGAGCTCAAATTGTTGCAACAGTTTGCAAAAAAGTGGCAGCATAACATAGTTAGTGTACAAAGAAATAGAATAGTTTGTTAGCTACCTAAGTAAGTAGTATAATTCTATTGCTAACAGTAAAACAAGTTAAGAACAAATATTATTTACAGTCATACTATATTCATGTCACTAACAATAAGCTACATGGTAGAATAGAGCTGGTAAATAGCCTACTATTGTGTAGTCGAAGAAGATCAAGATGGCAAACAGAAAGGAGCTTAATAGTATACAGAAAAGCGTTTTATTTGCCTTTGAGCCTTTGGAATTGACTTTGAAACTTTCTTTATCCTTACTTTCACTTACAACTTGATTAAGGCTTATTAGTTCTTTTCCTCTTATAATTCAAATAGAATAAGGACGAGAGACTGACTAAAAGAGTCCTTCAAACTACATGCATACCCTACAATGTATATATAGAATCTAATCCAAACGACTGAACACTTCATACTATATATGTATTCATTGTATGTATATATTCCTGCATGCACTCGCCCAGTGTTAAAACTACTCTGCGATTACTAATACTCTTTCTTCTACTAGACTGCTTGCAATGCTAAGTAGTGACACACATAAAAAGACAGAGTATTTAACTAAATGCACGTAAACGTAGTAACTTAAGCAGAATTGAGTTTTGCTCCGCAGCACCGACTTTTCTTTCCTCATCACATAAAATCCTCATGATAGTCACACAAGCAAGTAGTATGTATTCATGCCGCAAAGAGCCAAGTCAGATCAAGAGCACTGCTACACATAGTTGGAACAAGATGTAAATAATATAGCATATAGCATAGCCCCAACCAACATAAGCCTCAGTTCAAACTTCATCAAACTAATCAACAAGAGCAAAGAATACGTGCATTTATAACTCACACTATATACTCCCTCCTCCAACAAAATTACACTTTTTCACTCCATTCCACTCTCGTCAGTGTCCCAACCCAAAAGTAGAGACACACAAAAAACAAAGTATCCTGTCTGTAATTAGCTATTATAAATTATATCTATAAACCTTCAAAAGTTCTTCGCTTAAACTACATAGTAATAATATTATTATCCCACTAGCTACAATTTCAACTACCCGGAAAAATACGTATTAGACGCAAGTATCCGGTATAAAAATTATCCTTCTACCTATACCTACACGCACAATAAACATCTCTTCAAAATACTACTCATGTACTATACTAACTACCAAGGCCGTATTTAGGATTCCATTTAGGGAGGGGAAAAATACCAACATGACACACAATAGTGTGTTATCACGCTCACTAATAATTTGAGCTATTTTAAGCCGAAGTCAATCTAAAATGCATCATATTCGTGCTTAGAGCAAAAAAAAGTGATATTTTGCACTTTATTGGTAAAATAACCTATTTTTTCGACTTCTGAGAGAAATTACAGAAAATTGGGCCTTTCCTAATACAGCCTTGTAGTACTACAATTAAATATGTACTATATAAAAATAGTGTTACACACACAAATATTTCCATCGTATACAATTATATCCACAAGCACAACCAATCTTAAACACTGCATCACTTTTGGAGTCAAGTATTAAAGGTAATGCAATGTACCTCTGAGACTTTAGCATTTTCATGCTTGATTGTGTTCCTATCTCATATTGAGTTTCGATATAGTTTTGTATAGGTTAAGAGTTGGAAGAAAGTTGACTTGAGGCTATATGGCTGAGGCTAAACGATAGTAATCGTACTATTGCATTAGTAATGTATAGAAAAGGACAGTAGTGTATAAGTCGAAGCGGGCGGACGAGAAATAGCGAACTGAATTTGACATGACTTGAGCAACTTTTCTAATTTTTTCCTGAGGATGAGAAAATATTAGCGCTTTCTCTCGCACTCTCAATCAGTTGCTCTACATTCTCTTTCCTCCCTTGACTTGGCTTCCAGTTACATTAGACTCCTTTCCACTCATCTCATCTGATCATGGCCTCTCTCTTTCTCTCTTTCCCATTCACTTCAACTTCACTTCAACTCCAACTACGTCTACCCACTATGTACATACTACACATACACTATACAGTCCCAAATCCCATACAAACACATACACATACACACATTCAACTACATACGTGCAATATATACACTTACACACAAACGAATACTGTACATACTACCAGATAGATAGATAGATAGAGATTCGATTGAAAATCAAAGTTGAACCCATCGCCTTCATTCGTAAATGTACAGCGTACTTTACGACTACTATGTACCACACACACACAAGTACACAAGTCAGTCCAACTTTCTCTCTTCCATTTCGATGGATACTCACGGAAACTGAACGACGACAGCGTTTCTGTATATAGGTATGCTAGTAACTTCTGCTATGTAATGTAATGTGGCTGACAATACATACGTATAAGGCTATACTATAAAGTGTATGAATACTATTGCATATTACACAATAGGGATATACGAGAGATTTGTTTGTGTAGGTTTAGTACAGTGTGTCCCCAGTATTTGTTCAAGTTTGTAATACACGCTACTTTCACTTCGTCTGTGTAATGATGAGCCCTATAACTTACCTGCACCGTTACATTTTATTTCGGAAAAATTTAAATTCTTACAAAACTTACCTGCACTGCCAGATTTAATCCTGCATTGCCACATTTAATTTCGAAAAAATTTAAATTCTTACAGAACTTACCTACACTGTTACATTTAATTTCAGAAAAATTTAAATTCTTACAGAACTTATTTGCACTGTTACATTTAATTTTAGAAAAATTTAAATTGTTACAGCCAAGGTAAGCGAAATAAGCGAATGTGGAACTGTGAAAGCAGCCTGTATTATTACTGGAATAGATACTGGGGACACACTGTAGCATACAGCATACATTATATACAACTAGCATTAGAATTAGAAGTATATTTATATTACTTTGTATGTATATATGTATACAGTTGTGTGTATTACGATAAGGTATGTAAAAGTAAGGTATGTATGTGTGTGTGTAAGTTCACATGGTGTTGTAGCTGCGGTGCAAGTGACTATGGTTGGGTTTCCTCGTATTGTAATCTGTGTCGGGATGTCTAACGTGAATGTAGACAAATGCTGGGTTGGCTCCTGAGCCTGAATAAAATGTATGTCTGTATTTTGGAGGCATTACAATGTAGGTACTATAGCTACTACTAAGTATAGTATGTGTGTTGCTTCGCTCCGATTCACTTGGTTTGTTTTGCTTTCTCCTGACTTCAGCACACTTGAAACTTTATCTTATTTCCACGTTCGTCTCATAGCATTGCTTTACTTTATTTTACTAGTAGCCTACTTTCTTTTACTTTTCTACCATTGCATTTCTATTGTAGTCCGAATATTCGCAACGTGTATGTACTTCCACGTCTTCCTACAGAGCTACCTCGTCTCGAAAGTAGTGAGAAAGACTAAGAATAGCAAAAATAGAATGTTTAGTTGTTTTTCGAAGAAATGATGTTATATTGGACTTGCACTTAGGAGTGTAGACACTCAGAATCAGAATGCTAATATAATTCTATACCTAGTATATTATCTTGTGTGTGTTTAAGGAAGGGCGCAAAGTAAAACTATGACGAGCTCCAGCGAAACTAAGCCAAGCAATTTAATCCAAACAATTCATGCTCACTTTACTCAAATGAATTCATTGAACATTCTTAAGGGCAAAAAATAGCACAAATAATGGACACTTTTCCACTACTCCTCCCGAAATGGAATCCTAAATACGGCCTTTTAAGACATAGGTATATTGCACAGTGTTTAATAAACGTAGGACAATTCTGCTAAAGTATTAATATTGACTTGCATTTTCAATAGAATGAATTAAATTTTTAAAACACAAGGGAGCAATGAAAAGGAGCATCTTTCTCCTTTTGAATTTGAAGATACATTTATCTGCTAATACGTTTGCTCTCTGTGTGTCTCTGTTGGTTTCCCCTAAATTACTTCCGCATACATGTGCAGCGTATACGAGTACCATACATAACTAATATCCATGAATACTAAACGTAAATATTATTGTATGGCATACGGACAGATGTATAAATATACCTTGTCTTTCAACTAATTTCCTTACAAAGCACCATCATAGTTATGATGATTCATTTCCTTTGAATTTAACATGTAATGTGTATAGTAGGTATGCAAAACCTTGTGCACTACTGTACGTAGGTATTTACATATACCTACGTACTGTACTGTACACGTATACCTAATGGTAAAGCCGAATCAAAAGGGAGAGTATAAACATCCAAGTGCACTTAATTTATCCCTATTAGTGTATTCTCCCCCACGTAGCCATACCACTACGTACTTTAGGTAGAGTCACTCCAACACAACTACTGTACTAGTATTACAGTTTATATAGGCACTCAAAATATATTCTGTACGCATTACGTAGGTTGGTGTGGAAAACACATTGTCTATACAGACACACAAGTATATAGAGAGAGTGAGAGTAAATGACATACTTTTAATAGGTGCATTAACTTTGGTACTGCGAATGCGATACCATGTAAAGTACCACATCGATTCAGCACTTCCCGATTTCAAACGAAGTGAACTGTACTGTTAAACCGCAGGAGCACTATATACGACTTGTAAAACATACGGAGATATAGACATGAGTTGAATTTTGCTCTACACACCGTTTATATACCTGGGTACACTATTGGAGTATTTGTACCTACATGCAGAGATATGCAAAGCCTCGTAATGAAACCCAAATCTATGGACAATAACTAATGTTGTCTGAAAACTGAAGGCTCTCTTGTAGTAATCCAGAACTCATTTGATGTAAGTAAGAAATTGGAATGCAGATATGCATTTGAGCAAAATATGGTTCAATAGTCAATGAGTCTTCACGTTCCCTTGGCCCTCCTTCCCGCTTCAAACTCATTCTCTTGCATTTTAGTAGTTTATACTGGGACTATCTGATAGCAAAGTCCTAAACCGGCTTATCGCAGTAAAGCACCATAAGTAGTACACTTGACTTGAATCAACTTTACTCTTGCTACGACACTATTATTCCTGTAATCTACTTATTACTCACTAGTACGGTAGTATTGCAGTATTGCACTGTACTGAAATCCTCATTTACTATGTGCTTAAGGATATTCGTATAAACTAAATGCTTGCTTCTAGCTTTAGTATACACGATTCGACAACTGCTAAAATACAATGGTGGTATATATGGTGTGGGAAAATGTGTTTCTACTACACAGGATCACGTAATTCACATATTACAGAAACTCAAAATACTAGTTCGTCCCATCATCACCACCTAAGTCAGTTTGACTGGAAAGTTAGTTGAACAATGACTGTAAACATCAAATTCCCATAGTAGGAGAGATATGGATGAAGAGATGGAATCTAAATGCCCGGGAAGAATGAGAATAAATTTTCCGGAGAGAATGTCACATCGCTCCTGAGATCATTAATCATCCGGCCAAACAGTCAGCCCATCTGAGCTCCCGAACAATCAGCTTACTTACTAGTACTCTTAGCTAATATCTTACGATATTCTACTAGCAAACGCATAGGTACCCACAATATTATCGTCAAACTATTTTCCTGAGTAAAATTCCTATGTTGTATAGCATAGTACTCTAATACTAATACCCGCGACTTTATTTGTGCATAAACTTGCTCGGGGCTAACGATTCAGACGCTCAGTATTTTTACAAGAACTCCTCAAGCCATTTCATTTCATATCTCGTAGTATTAGTCCTACTTGTCTTGAATACTTTAATGAAGACGATAAGATATTATGATAATATTCAGTGTCTTCTAGTGTGTCACTTACTTAAATAGAGCAACGAATATCATACATCACACACTGCTGAGCAACCGTCATTTTTGCGTAGGTATTTTTGAACAATAGAAAGTTTTTGTACAAATGGAAATAATACAGCAACTCATTATGTTCATTTTAGTAAGGGACATTTACATTCAGAGTATTCCGCATACACAATGGCTCAAGGTTTAACAATACAAGTCATTCTATCTGAATTGTGGAAAACTTTTGTGTGCAAAAGAAAGTCGCTAGTTGGATATCTAATTTCATTAGGTTTGAGTAGGTAGTAGACGCAATCATGTACATGTCACATTAGCCATGTTTATTCTACAGATAAAAGACACAGGAACTTGTTTTGAAGCTGTGTACTCATCTTCATGCTAAATTATTTTCTGGCAGTTCCATGAACCAAGTAGCCAACTATGCTACTAATCTTAATCAAAAATTGATAAAACGTGATAGTGATAATAATCCTTGTAATAAATACTTTGCCATATCAATGTACAGCCCAACTAGTCTGAACAAGTCATTATGTAGCGTGTACCATTCTAATCTAGGTACCTATTAAGAGTAAACTTGCTTAGTCTGGAAAACATTAGAGGTACCTATCATTAATTTAGCGTAGAAAACATAGTTCTGTTCAAACATAATGTAGAGTTTCTTGAAACTCAATACAGTTTAACAAGCATAGCAATAATGGGCCATTCTCAACTAACCATCTATTAATAGCTGATAGTTAGTCTGACAATTATGAAAATTTATGAGGAGCCAGGAATGAAAAGACGCTCTAAAATAAACCCGGGTCTTCAACGTTATAATTCAGCTTATACACAAGAGTAAGTAAACAGTAAAAGATAAAATAAAGTGTGCAAAAACTATAACTGATGTACCCGTACCTCCCTGTGTAAATGCCTACATAAATACTTAGGTTTATATGGATTCCCCAATGATGCAGATACATTGCTTAATATAATACTAGACTGTTTCAAGTAACAGCTTATGATCTGGCCATCATAAAATACTTCAGCACAAGCTTAACTATATGACACCTTTACTATCCTCGGATGTTAATGTGAAACATTCATAACAAAACCTTAGGTGCCTGTAAATAGTGCCTAGTATACAAAAACAACGAAATGTTACAAACCTACAGATCTACAAACAGGAAGGGCATTTGCTACTACCGCAGTGGTAGAATAAACTAAAAGTATGTAATAAACAAACTGCCTACCTATGCGCAATAAGTACATTGACAGTACTTATTCCACCTTTC
>JAQFYB010006719.1:0-11782 GCA_034694085.1 Pogonognathellus longicornis
TATCAGATACACATACTATCATACATGATTTCAGATAGCCAGTTCTGCGTTTGTCTATTATAGAGAGAGTACGTCCAGCTATAATCCAAAAGAATCCAACATTAACAATTTACTTTCACAAGGAGTTGTTACACCAGTAGTTCCATCATTATTCAAAGAAGAGGCAACCACCGGCTCCAAAGATGGGTGGAAAATGCGTCCGATATTTTTCGGTTTCGGCTGAATGTTCATCAAAAGCACATCCACAACTAACTGTCCCACGTTCCCGGTCGAAACAGCAGGCTAATTGTGAATTGAAACAGATAAAATTACTAAATAAATAATTGTTTTCAAAAAATCATCAAGTCTTTTCTCGATTGACAGAAAGTTCAAAGTTTAATTATTGCAATCTTTCTTCGTAATTCATAATTCTCAAACTTAAGCTAAACTAATTCATGATTAGTCTAATAAATATTTACTTACCAAAACAAGAGTATAAGAATTGAAGGTATTTTCTTCTATTTTTTCGTGCCACTTGAACATCGCTAAAGTTGGAGTTGCTGGCTCAGGAAATCCAAATTGAAATAATGTTCAATGACTTTAGAACTGTTTTTATTAAGACTATTAAATTCAAAATTAGAAAGCACAATCAAGAATTAAATGTTGAATGTAACTAAAGAATACACTTGACACTTGTCGCTGAAAATGACAATGCGGTTATTTCATTCGCGGTCACTAAATCAGAGTCACAATCGCAGATTTTATAACTGCATGCAACTTATTGTACAGGGCTGGACCATTGAATACACATCTGTAGTAGTAGAATTGGAGTTTGCTATGCAAGTGCATGTCTAATAATTCAGCCGGGAAGACATGTGTGCATATCACCCCGCCTACAACAACGACAACACAGTCTTTTCTTTGCGACAACAGATGGACAGATGGTTCTTCCTGTTGCGTTGCCGCGCTTTTTTGCTTTAAACTGCACAAGTCCTTTCCCTGATAGGTTCTTTCTGTTTTGATTTGTTGACTACCGCACTTTTATGTTTGAATTTCTTTAACTCTACTGATGGTTGGTTGACGCATACTTTATTGTGATACGATACCGCATTCCTTTCTCTGATTGGTTTCAATAACTGACACGCAGTGTTAATATTTCTCTGCGATTCTACTAAGAGATGTCTATTCTATGGGGCTGGACATAATGATTGACCCCCTATCCCCCAGCATACCCCAGAGGCAAGGCTGTATTTAGGATTCCATTTTGGGAGGGGCAAACTACCAACATGACGCACAATAGTGTCTGTTTATCACGCGTAGCGCCAAAAATTTGATCTATTTAAATCCGAAATTAATCTAAAATTTGATGATTTTTTGCACTTTTAAAATGACCTATTTTTTACCGATTTCGGAGGAGGTAATTGACCCCTTTGCTCAGACCTAAAAAAATATGAAATTACCTATTTTTTGATAAACAATTCCTTAAAAGTTCGAAAACTGACACTCATGGATTCGGATGAAATTATTGCAGGATGTCAAGAATTTTATGCTTAACACGATAGTGAAGTTATTTTTTCAGGAAAAAATTTATTATAGCCTAAAAAAATTCAAACTTGAGGTAAAGTCTTTTAATTTTACAGTCTTAGTTTTAAACTTGACATTTGACCCGTTAGTTTTCAACCGATTTTGATGAAATATTTTTTTCTGAACCCCCCAAAGAGATTTTTTACAAAACCATGGAGAATGCCTGTATTAGAACTCTTTGGGTTGTACGGTGTCAATCATTATGTCCAACCCTGTACATTTAAGATTTTCTCAGCAATTCTCCTATTTCTCCTTCAACTTGTCTCGCCAACTTCAAACAAGATATTTACTTTTAAATTTTTAGCTTTCTCTTCCCAGCGTACTTTCTCCACTTTCTCGAAAAATGCTTTCTCCACTTTCTCGAAAAATGCTTTCTCCACTTTCTCGAAAAATACTTTCTCAACTTTCTCGAAAAATACTTTCTCAACTTTCTCGAAACATACTTTCTTAACTTTCCCGATACATACTTTCTCTCGCTTTCACTAAATGCATGTTGAAAATTAATGATTCCTGGAATCCTGGATATATATTGGACATTGGGTATAAATGTAATAAATGCCTGCATGCATTTTGAAATTAAAGTTACTTCCTGTTTTGTGCTATATCTGCAAACAATAGCAGAAATTGTTATCAATAATATATTGAACAACGAATGAAGATTAGTACAAAATACAACTGAATGGGGAAAATGCACAATAATGTTATGCACTGAATACATTATTTGTATTTTGTCAATTTGTCATTTATGTATAGTATAATATATGTGCGTTAAATGATTACCTAGTTTACTGTATACAGAGTATTTATTGTGTATTTATTGTGAACTATTTATATTATTTAGGTATGTAATTGTAATATTATTATTAATTTTTTACATTTACATTGTACACTAACATTTCATTTAACATTTCAGGTTAAAAAAGAATATAGAAATAGCTGGTTCTTGACATAATCATCTCAGAAATAAAAGCGGAAGTGGTAAGAAAGAATGTCGTTATATAATATGTAAATTTTTTGCCAATGATTTCCTTCATTTACATTTCTGTTTCACAAAATGAGAGAATTTAATGCGCTCGCACGAACTTTGGAGGTAGTATTACAATTAATAGCAGATAATGTTCGTCATAAATAAGAAGCTTTGAAGGGATTCGGGAATAAAATATTTTGCTGTAGATGTGTTAATTGCAGTGATCTGTAAATTACAATTTTTGCATAGTTTTTCTGAAATTTTTATAAAACCTTTTTTGTTTCAATACAAAATAACAATTAGGTTTTTTACATACAGGCCAGTTTATTTCTTTCCAAGCTATGCATGTGCTAAATGTATTGTGAAACATGTGTATATGATACTCACGTATGTAACATGTAATCTGTTCAGCTATTTAGTATTGCTATAAATATCCATAACCTATAATATGTTATGTAGTGAAGGGTGTTTAAAGAAAATATGCTTGTAATTTTTGTACATAGTATTGCACATTTGTTTCCCATTAAATGGATAGAAAATACAGTAATATCATTTATTTCTTTAGTATTTCTCATTAACATGAAAAAAATGCCTATGAGGGAAGAATAGTTTTATTTGGTATTCATTATTTTACGGAAGTTCTCCGATATATTGCAAATAATTAAGAGCGGCCAGTGCACTTTGGAAGCCTGCATTATAATCAGTAGCAACTTCATTCTTAATATAATCGTCTCTCCTATCTTCATAAACATCGTTAACATCGGGTCCTCCTACTAAAGCACCAGTCAGTGTTTGAGGATTTGGGTCCGGGCTATTGTAAGCCTGCCAGTCACAAACTTGAGGTCTGTTTGGACAAGAACTGCAAATACGAAATGAGAGTAATGTAGGTACTATATTTAGTAGAACCCAATTACCTTTTGTTTCCCAACTTTTATGCCATTATCCAAGTAAGGTGTTACTATTTTACGTTTTCTGATGAGAATAAACTTACCTAGCTCTATGATGCGGTCTTTGAGGCGGATTTACTCCATAACCCACCACAAAACTTCTTCCTGTATCGCCTAACATGTAGCCAATTTGTGATTTGGCAAACAGTCTGTATTCATTAACATTGATTCCAATATCTGCAGCCTGAAGACAGATAAAAGCAACATTGCTAGCGTGTCTCAAAGCACCCCACTGAGAGACAAATGCTAAGCCTTTAGGAGATCGAGGAATGTTGTGTAAAACAAAGTCACAAAACTCTCGTGCAGCATCCACATAAATCGGGTCACCGGTAACTTTAGCTAGCAGCACCTGAAACACATCACATCATAATCAACTTTATAAAAATAGATAATTTATAAGTGTTTATGTGTGTGCAAAATTATTTTAGTGACAGCTCATCAACAGATAATTACATAACAGAAACACGTACTTGAAGTCCAGCCTTTTTATCATCCCAACCAAACTCTTGAGGTTTAACTCCCAGTCCAAATTCATTATAATGAGATCGAGCATCAGTCAAATATTTTTCTTCGTTTGTTGCTCTGTAGAGCCAAGCTGCACTCCAACCCAATTCATCACCGAATCCAGACCAAGAGCTGATATGATATGATAATAAAAGTTATGATTATTTCATACCCGACAAACAGTAAAAATGAACCAGTATAATATGTCTTCTATGAAAGGAATTATTCTATGTACAAAAACGTGTAATGTAATTACGATACACCAAGGAACATAAAGTTTTTGGCAATTGCTAAAAAACTGATGTTCCTTGCCAATACTAACTATAAGATTTTCATTATATATTTATACTTGTAGAATGCTTGAGCGTTTGTAATTGAGTCGCTGTATTTTCCTCTGTAGGTATTGGCAAAGTCATACAATTCTCTGGCATGTCTTAAAAGAGTGGCTGCATATGGTGGATCCTGATCTTTGAAAACAAGGTAGCCAACGGCAAAGGAAGCAGCAGTTTCTCCAGCCAAGTCAGAACCGGGAGCAGATGTGGTAATCTTATAAGCAGGTCGAGGACGTTCGGCAGCCCATTCCTCAGGGCGTCCCCAGAATGCGTGATCTACATTTTATAATAGTTGATCAAAAATGTATTTTTGTGCCACTAGCCACTAGCGTTGTAGTTGTAATTAGTATTCTGGAGGTAGTGTGTGTACTAACCTTCATTTCCATCACCAACTTGGCCATAAAACTCATTTGGAGAAGGATGACACTTAATGAAGTAATCCAGAGACCACCTAAGAGTTTTCAGACCGTTTTCTAATTCGTTTGAAAATGCATATCCATCCTTGTAATCTAACAGGCCCCATCCTATTATGGTCGTAAACGCAGCAAATGGGAACCCAAACTTAACGTGATCTCCAGCTATAGGAAAGCCATAATATAAATAATATTATATTATTTTTATCACACTCTTTAGAACTTTGGACGTGAGACATTGTGAATGAGGTAATAGACAGGCCTACATAAAATGTCTAAAACCGGCAACCTCGTTGCAGGGCGGGCAGGAGAGGCTGCCCTGCAGTGAGGTTGCAGGGCGGGCAGCGCGTAGCGCTGCCCTGCCCTGAGGGCAGTTTTTTGAGAAATTAGGGCAGAATAGAGCAGGCAGCGCGAAGCGCTGCCCTGACCGGAGGGCAGTTTTTTCAGAAAAATGAAAAAATTGGGGAATAATTTTGTTTGAATAATTAGTCAGTCAAGTCAGTCAGTAGGGAAGCTTTAGTTCAATTTACACCTTCCATTTAGGAAGGAGGGCAATTTTGCACCTGCATCGAGGATGCAGGGCAATTTGGCGCCTGCAACGAGGTTGCAGGGCAATTAGGCACCTGCAACGAGGTTGCAGGGCGGGCAGCGGAGCTGCCCGATTTTGGTTGCAGGGCAGAAATACATTTTATGTAGGCCTGGTAATAGAGCCTTTTAAAAGTGATGCACATAAGGTTCTCTGGTTATGCAATGTTTTATACAAACCATCAAAATATCCTCCCGTGAGATCCAGGCCACCATCACCCTTGTCATTAACGAAAGAGTCCTGACGCCAAGGAATTCGGTTATCTGCTGGCAAAGGTCCAGTTCTTTGTGCCTCATAAAAGAGTATTGAAAGTCCAAGAACCTGGCCGTAATTGTAACCTTGACCTGGTGCTCTTGTGGTTGTCGTTGGTGGACGGGTTGTTGTTGTTGGGCCTGTACCGGCAGTGGTCGTAGGGGTTGTTACACCAGTTGGGATGATGCCTTAAAAATTTCGGATAAATATTTCAATATGCATATAAAACGATGAAGAGTGACTAAACAATTTTGTAATCTGTGAAAATCAACCTGATTAATTAATTCATAATTACCTAACTATTTATTTACCTATATCGATTGGACGTCCATTTATTGTCGCAAAGATCAGAGCAGGAGGTTGCGTGTTTTCAGGATAGCGAACAATGAAATCTAACTCAAAAACGCTTCCTCCAGGAAGATCCGCATCCCAAGGTTCATTTACTAGTGTGTATACCCTGTTTTCTTGATTTTGAGTAATGTGAGCTTTGAAAACCTGTGATTAGTCCATAGTGATTACACGAGGCATATTTTACAGGTTTTGACACTTTACATGACACCGTAAATGGCAAGAATAATATAATAACTTACCTCAAGCTGGGTAAGAGCTCTATCGAATTCTACGAGCACATCCCATCCCCGAATGTCTTCCTCTACGTCAATGTACAACACTCCATGCCACCCGCCGTTCCATTCATTTATGATGTCAAATCGTGCAGCAACTAAATTAACTAGTAAAAAACTCAATGAGACTAGAAAAATGAAACGCATTTTCAGAAACCTGCTTAGACAGGTATCGGTTTCAGCAGAGCAGTGAGATTGTTAAAAAGAATTGTTTAAATTCTGTGTGAACCAAGAAGTATTTATACGAAAGCCGCAATTATATAAGAGTATTTTATGCAACAGTTATGTTATCATTACAATTCATCCAATTAAATTTCCTAAAGTGGAGGATGGAAGGAGTGATAAGAGAATCGATAAGTTACAAGTTACTCTTCTGATAATCATTTAGGACATGGATGACATACCTTTTATGTAATTTATTATTAAACCAAGGTATTTTTATCCGCGATTCAAGTAAGAACAGGAACCTTCCGGGATCGTATTTACAAATATATGGCAATTTCAATGCATTATTATTAATTTTTAGTCTAACAGAACAGCTCCAGCATATTTTTACAATAATAAGCTTTGATTATGTCCATGTACATGGAGAAGAGTCTATATTTAATTTTACTAACTCTAGAATTTTAATACAAAGTATAATATCCAAGGACTTACATACACATTACATTGTATTGTAACATATTGTAATCCTAATAGAAACACTGAAGACCTAACCACAAACCAAACCCTTTAACATTGACAAAATTGACATTGCCATATATTGCTTTGGGGCAAGGATAGAATCAATCACAGCTTTTTATATGATTGGATTTTGCAATATTTTGCAGTTTACATACAATTCTTGTTGCTACTATATAAAAGGGAATTTAATCCCTCATTTTATCCATTCTTTAATTAGTTCATTTAATTTTTAGTTTGTCCATTGTAATGTTGGAATCAGCTAGAATTGCTTGGATGCTTCGACACTAGGTAGAAACACTCGATTACCATGAAGAATTTTAATCTCTATTGACAGATGCGATGTGATTGATCAACAAGAGGTCAATCAATCAATGTTATATAAATGCTTATGACTAAGTACACAATGCTACAATGGTCACTGGTCAGTATCTAGGTAAGTTTTTATGTTTTAATATAGAATGCTGTCAGCTTTTTTGCAATTAGCCATATTCACTTTATAAACGTGTCTGTAAAATAAAGTGGCAAAAATAGAACACGTAAACAGAATGAATGATAGAATGAAAATAAAGGTGCAATCTATGAGTGTTTACCGTTTCCCTACATTTTATATAACTGTAACTAATTAAATTATTACATAAAACAGAAATTAAGTGCTCAGGTGCTGGTATCTTCACCCAATACAACTACAAGCTGGAATTGCATTATGTCCACATAAATATTCTACACCTATAAAAATTAGTGAATCATATTTGTAAATAGATTCTTGATAAATATGTAGCAACAAGTATATGATTTATTACCTATGTAAAATCTGCATTTAAGAGAGTGCTGAATAATAATAATATGCGTTTAATATTTCTCATTTGTGTTTTCCAGTTAAAACATTGAAATGAATCTAAAGTTATTAGATGTTTTACATCCATGATACAAGCCAGCCTTTCATACTCTTTAAATAGGTAGGTTCACTACAGTGAAAAAGATACATCCGTTAATGCAATGTGAGCAGTACAACAAATTTTTCTATGTCAAGCCGTATATTCATATAGGTAGCATGTGAAAGTTACTAATATGAATCATTAAACAGTCATATTACACCTTACACCCATGAAAATATTCTTGATATAAAAATTAATTATTTTCTCCACCACTCCTTATTGAAATCTAAGAAGCTCGTAATTTCCTCACCTTTCCCATGTCTTTCCATTAGAGGGAAATGATGATAACAGTCATTACACCACTATGCACTACAGTGTAAATTCTCAGCGCACCCTAAATACATAGCATACCAGATTGAGCATATTATAACTATTTTGATAGTAATAAGCACACCTTAATCTTACACATACTAATATATTGCAAATATGCATGAGGTATAAAGCATAAAGCTTCAATTTTTTGTATAGCTTCGCAACAAAAGTTTGCATGTTTATATTGAAAGTTGAGTTTATAATATAGGATGTTCTATCCCAGCCTATTTCGACATGTGTAGACATCAAGGTATTCAATCAAAATGCCGTAGTTTACATCATGAATAAAGATGAATATCTATATTATAGGTGTGAACTGAAAATATTTTTATACCCTACCGAAAACTGAGCATAGATAGATAATAAACAATTTAACTTTTATTGATATTTTACAAAACTTCGACACATTATGGCAAACTAAGGTTATTATTTTAATGATGCTATAAAATAAAAGCTGTGATAAACATATGTTTACCTATCTAACATGGACTTTTAAATCGACTTTGGCTATTACAGTTGACATGTTGACAAGCTAAAAATATATAGTACATAGATTAACCCTCGAATATGGAATAAATGAAAACTTAACACTTCGTACATTACATGGAAAATCATTTTACTAAATTTTATTTGATCATATTTTAATACCTAGAAGGTAATATTGTACACGTGTAAATTCTATTTCACAATGTGGTTTTTTTCATAGTTTCAAATCATGCTGCTTGCTGACGCATTCAAGCAAAATGTCTTCGATAATATGCGGATATTATCGGTAGTTTTAAATTTCAGAAACATACATTTAGTCAAACCATGTATCAATAACCGCCTAAACGAAAGAAAAGACGTCATAATACATTATCGTCACACTTTAAGTAGTAACTATATATTCTACCAAGGTTTTATTCCTAAAAACATACTTACCATAAAACATTACTTTGGATATGACATTCAAGTGTAAGGTGTATCTAAAGTATATATAATAGGTATATACATATAGGTACATATAATAATACTGTGGTAGTACTAGATACAAGTGATACAACGCACCTAGATGTAATAAGTAAAATTAGTTTCCTGCTTGCATAGCAATTTTTAATTTAATTTTAATGACTATAAATATACCTTTAAGGTGGCGGTTCAGTACTATGCTTATTTCACCGTTTTTTACCACTCATTTCGCCATAACTTTTGAATGGAAACTCGGATTTCAATAAGTTTTAGTAACTATTATAGCTCTATATTGTACCTTTAATTTATACAACTTAAATTTTTTCGAAAATGTTGCAACTAAAAAAGTAGATACAGTTCTAAATTTACGCATTTTAAGTCTGTATCTACTTTTTTAGTTGCTACTTTTTCGAAAAAATTTAAGTTGCATAAATTAAAGGTACAATATACAGCTATAATAGTTACTAAAACTTATTGTAATCCGAGTTTTCGTTCAAAAGTTATAGCGAAATGAGTGGTAAAAAACTGCGAAATGTGCATAGTACTGAACCGCCACCTTAATGATGAAAATACAATTAGGTGGTCTACACAAATACACTTACCCAATTAATCACATTGTAAAAACAATGCAATAGTAATTTTGTAGGAATTAATGTAGGTATAGATTTAATATTTAAAATACATATACCCACTGCCTGCACTACCAATTACCCACGCTTAACTAGGGGTACGTATCATTATCAAGTCGACATGAGTAAAGAAGCTGTATCTCCCAAAGCTGAATTCATAAAATTGGGAAGATAATCCTTTTCGAATGGTTTGTTTCCTTTCATCAAACGAAAAGGTTTGCATGACTGCAAAAATTTTCGTTCCCACTTTTTTTCTGGATTCAGTTGAGACTTCCAACATTGAAGAAATCTTGAAAACCAATGGTGGGTTTTCCCGAAGATTTCACACATGCACAAATCTACTACAATTACCGCTATTAATGTAATAGGATATTGAATGTAACCCACGAAAGGGATATCATCATAAAATTCCAATGTAGAAAATGTAAATCCTAATAGGAGTATGTACAACATTCCAAATGTGAAGGAATGAATAGGTAATCGAAAACATGATTCTTGCATCTTGAATAAAATGCATATAGACCGATATAGTATTGGTAGGTCAACGCAGCATTCGCTTTCCAGTTTTTTGATAATCCAAGGGGAACTAAATATTTCAAAATGTCAAAGATTTATTATTAACTTATTTCCACATCAATAATGAGATCATGCACTCCATCGAAATTGCAGTAAGCAATTTTTATTTGGAATCATTTACCTTATTTGTTTTAATCGGCTGAGGGGAATTTGCACAGTTACAAATAAAGTCGTCAAGAAAAATACAAATATATTGAGACAACCAATTATTAATAAGAACTCGTATATTGCTCCAGGTAAATATGCAATTGAAGCTGAAGCTTTACAAAAAGATCCCAGCAGGTAATAATTGATTACATAAAACTCTCTACATGGATTGGTGAAGTAGTATAGAAAGAACAAGGGTGTCAGAATATATGGAGTAAACAACTGCATCAACAGGAAGAAAATAGGTTTCCAAGCTCGTTTTTCGATTCTATTCAAACTATCCGTTTCTGAAAAGGAAAATTCAAAAACATTGATGTATTTCTTACCGATTTATATTCGTGACATCTATTATGAACAAAGAGGCACAAAAATCTTACCCATCCATTTTTTATCGAAGAGTATAACTGAGTTAATGAGTTGAGCAATATAGGAACCTTTGATTGTGTTCATTATTACACAAAATGATGTCATGAAATGAATGCATGTGTGCACTATATCCATAACTTTGAATTTGTGAGGAATTTCACGATCTGAAAGATGTGCAAATAATCTAGAGCCATGAAGAAGGGTATGAAAAATTTGTAAAGCTGCAAAACATAACCATACAAAACGACCGCATTTTGAATTGACATATACTATACGACTTAATCTGCTATCCCAGAAATATGGAATACTGTTCCAGAATGATGTTGTACGAACTATGCACGAGTAAAGAGTAATCGTGGATGGATTTTTATAAAACTCTCTTGGGATATTAAGAATTCGTAACAATTTCGATTGGAAATATTGCAAAGACATGTTTTATAAATATTTTGAAATCATAAACGAGTGTAGCAACTACATGTGAAAGTTTTTGATGTTAGCGGAGCTCAAAGTTGCGTGGTGCAGGGGTGACGAGATGACTACGGCTAAAGTTTGGTAGTAGTTATTAAATATTTCTACTGCGATAGATAGAATATTAATAGGAAATATTAAAATGCTCTTGTATACAATCATAGCAATCACTTACACTCTCGTGTTATTGTAAACTAAAAATGGACTGATATACCTTTACCTATCAAATGCCTAATTATTTATTATTATTACCCACATACCTAACCTATTATACCTACACCTTATAATAGTCACATTTACGTGATTTATATTAGACTTCAAATTGTAGTCTTGCGTAGAAATAGTCTTACATAGAAAAGAAGTAGAAGAGAATACTACTAGAAGCTAATAGCTACTGGCTACCATCCTTTATACAGTATCTAGAATTTTAGAATAATGAATACCTAGTACTATCCAGGATATTCAAACTTAACGGGTAGTCCAGGAGAAT
The DNA here is from genome assembly GCA_034694085.1 of Pogonognathellus longicornis. Classification (NCBI taxonomy): domain Eukaryota; kingdom Metazoa; phylum Arthropoda; class Collembola; order Entomobryomorpha; family Tomoceridae; genus Pogonognathellus; species Pogonognathellus longicornis. The sequence goes on from JAQFYB010006719.1 coordinate 11,743, forward strand.
GAGACTGTTGATTTTGGAGAGTTTTCAGAACGTTGGGCGC
>JAQFYB010006720.1:0-11780 GCA_034694085.1 Pogonognathellus longicornis
TCACCCTTGAACTTAACATGAAAACCTAATTGTTAATGATGTATGTGCATACTACATCAAACAGTAGTTCCCTTAAGAGTTGCTGTGTACAACATATCATGGACACAGACAGAGAATTAATTGATGTAAATTATTGTTCCCCAAACAAATTGCACGCATACAAATGACAATATGTAAAAACACAAATACCATAAGCATTGATAATCAGCTCGGACTTGGCTATCATATGTATATACATTTGTTATCAATTTAATATATTTTATTACTACTTTATGACGAAAATGGAAGCGCAACTTCAATCATTGTTTTATCTCAGGTTTTGAATTGGAGAATGAATGAATGATTTCATTTCATTATTTGTTCTGTTTATGTTCATATAACATTTTGTATTAGTACGATGTACATTGTAGGTTTTGAGTACAAAGGAATGTTGCCACTTTCACTGATTTCAGTAGAAATAAAGTGACAAATCTGATAGCATTATTTAATGAACCTGATTCATATTACATATAATACACTTGCAAACATTTGCACGATTCATTCATTCTCTTCTGATTAAAATTAAAGTGCAATCTAGCCAATTGCCGATTTATGCTTATACAGTAAATTATATTATAGTGGATACAACAAAGTGTAAATAATTCCATCGATACCGATCGAAGTTATCAATTCTAGAAATGAGCCTAACAGCTTTAAAACTTAGTTAATTACCTTAATGTCTGCAGTTGTTGCCAATGGTGGTATGCTAGAATATTGCGGCGGAGGGGACTGTTCAATCTCCTCATCGAGTGCTTTAGATGGACTTTTGTCCTGGTCCTTCTCATAGACTGCCTTAGACGGACCTTGATCATCCTCTTCCTCATCCACTGATTTAGACGTACCTTGATTATCCTCATCGACTTCCTGAGACGGAGTTTTGTCTTGACCTTTTTCATCGACAGTGTTAGAAGGATTTTGGTCTTGATCCTCTATCTGAAACAATCGAAAAATACGTTGTCATAAATGATTCTCATTTATGCTGAAATTCTGTGTACGTATGGATTCAGTAGAAATTATTGACTAACCCTTTAGGTCGAACAAGAAACTAACTGATAAAATTAACCCCTTCATAAAATCATACAATTTACATTAAAGGTAATTGAGTTTTAGAAATTTACATACCATGCTATTGTACAGAGCCCAGACTTCATCGTTTTTCTTCGCCCCGTCCTAGTAGCAAAGAATAGACGCAACAAGTCAATTACCAAAAGTTCAAATTTCAAACTTTTTTGTCAATTTTTTATTATATTCAAATTAATATTATTAGTACTTTACTTGCTCTAAAATGGAAATAGTAGGTGTATTACACTTTATGTATTACCTATGTATGTATGTAAATAGGTATGTATAATTTGCAAGTACACTTACTTTGCCAGGTTCTTCAGCTTTAGAAGATTTCGGTTCATTGTCATGTTGATAAGGTTCGTCTGGTACATATGCCGCGTTATCCTGACCCTCATCATCGCCCACCTGAAAAATCATAAAACAATGAAGTCCGTATACTCTATTTTCTCCTTATAAACTCCATTGATGTTTTAAGATTAAATTAGAAGGTCAATTACATATAGGCACACACAATTATTTATACCTATGTAATTGTATAGTTGAATTGCATGCCTTATTATTGATCGTTCAATACTATTAAACAAAGTATGGGTATTAAACCATCGTCTGCAGCAATCAATCAAACTGACAAAGTATTGTTTTATATTGTGATTACCACCTAATGCATTCATATTGCAACAAAGAGCTTATTATGCAACACACGGAAGTTTCATATTGACAAATTCTAATTCGGCGAAAAAAAATTGACATTAGCCTTGATGACACATAAAATTTAAGGGTCTGTTAATTAATTCCTAGCATAAGTATAATAAATATTATTATAAATTTTGTGCAGATGGCTTTGGTAAGTTTAAAAATGGTGAAATCACAGTAAATTAAATAGCAAAATACTATTATTATTTAATTATACATAAAATTAAATTACATACCTAAATGATAACATGTGTGTTGTTGTGCGCTGAAAATTATTACGATGAATGGGCGAGTAATTCTACTTATGACTTATAAAGCTCGGTGAAATAATCACTGAACTTATGACTTAAGACTCATAAATGACTCGAATAAAATTATTCATACAGTATTGTGTAATTGCCTTAATTTTAAAATCTAAAATTTTTACATGAGCATACCAAGCGATTGTGCAGCGCCCATAAGTCCTGATTTTTCTTGGATCCCTCTGGTTTTTGGACCTCGTCCTAATCGAAATTAAAATAAATTTAAAAACGTATAAAACAGTTTTCAAAATGTCCAGTACATAAAGCCACGCTACTCATAAAACTCAACGTTTGAAATTGTCATTAATAACAGTTTTCTGCATATATTTAAAACTCATTTGAAACGGTAAAAGAAATGCCAATTGTCTATAACATTTCAAATACAAAAATTATCATGTTTATTAAAAATTGAAATTGACTTGCGTATTATTTGGGAACTCACATTTTTTAAACAAAGTACCTATAGGTATATTGGAATTTCAAAAACAATTGTCCAATGAGTTCATAGGGTAAAAAGAAAGGTTAACTTGAAAAAGCAATTAAATATCCATCAACTGCTTTTTGACATTATTATTAACCCATATTATATAATTATGGGTTAATGGGTTGTAGCATGTATGAAGTGTCCGGCTTTGTGCGTTAGTTGGGGATAGATGAGATGACAAAGAGATATAGGTAAGTGTTCTTTAAACATTCTTAATGTTAAAAATAAAATAGTAGAATTAAAAAATAAATTTATTTACTGGACAGTAGTAATGAAACCTTTTGAACGAAAAACAACATCAATTGATTAACATTTATGCTTACCTTTACCGGGTCACTCCCACCAGATGAGGTGCTACTCTTACTACTTCGCTTACTCATGGTGATGAGGTCAACAAAGGCAAATTAATTTCCAAAACCATGAAAAAGTTGTTAGACTGATGTATGCAGTATCCTTTCCATCCAACAACTTGTCGGGGAACATCATAATTCGGGGTATATGTCAAGCGTGCGTCTGGAACAATGGATTTTGTGCCCAATATCTTATCAAGCTCAAGCTTATCACTTCTGAATTCATAATCATTGTATTGTTTTATATGTATTCTTTTGTGCGACATGTACATACATTGTAAATTACCTGCGTCAGGATAATTGCTCTGCGGCCAATCCAAACTATAACTATACATTTTTCGTCATTAATGTATTTAAAAATCAGGATAATATGAATTTTGCAATCCCAACTTAATAACAATCCATCATTATTATATATTTTATGTACTTGCAATACCAGGTACATGCATACAATATATAGGTAACATAATAAGCTGATAAAAGCATCAATTTCAATCAGTAAATTATCGGTTCAATAAAGTACAAATGAATTTAAAGGGTTTTTTCCAGAATTGTCATTAGTCATTACATTATTATCAGTATCAAATAATTTAAATGCGTGCTAATATTTAATTTTATTTAATCATAATGATAAATATTAGTATATAAGTACTAGCAGTAGCAGCCATTAATTGACATGTCCAGGATTTGGTTTCGGAGGGAGCAAACATCCACTCCCAATATGAGTTAGAAATTTGCTCACGAAAAAATGGAGCTAAAATGACGAAAAGTCAACTCACTTTCAAAATTTACTCGAGTTTTAACACTTTTATGGTACACAGTGGCGCATTTAGGGGCACTGAAGCCCCCCCCCCCTGTACTCTACACTAGATAAAATAGGTCTCTCCCACAGATAATGTTTTTTGTCCTAAAATTGAACAAAACCGTATAATTTTTCGTGCTTTGTGCTACTTAAGTGCATTTTAGGGGAATTTTGGCTCCAAATTGCTTTTAACGTGTTATGTGTGAATTTTATGCATTTTATATTGAATTTTGTTTCAAATTTGATTATATGACTAAGGTTTTTCTCTAGCTCTCCCCAATGTGTGACCTGGATACTCCCCTGTGGTACATTAATATCTTTTTCGGATTTCGTCTCTTTCAGTCTTATGATGTATAAAGTGTAATGATTATCACAAAATAATATCTATTAAAAAATCAAATTGATAGTGTCTAATGCAAAGTTTTATAGAAATTATAGTGTTATGATAAGCCCTTGTAAAACTTGTAAACTACATAGAACAGCGTACGAGATTACACTATTTATTTGATATGATGTAAATTTACATGTGTTTTACATGTTTTACGAGAGTACTCTACCTAAAAGTGAGAGGGGGATTAAGCTAGAAGATTTTGAGATTAAAACATTCATGCCTTGACAGTGACAGACAACAAATCTATCACGCATGTTACATCAAATTAACATTGAAGTAAACACAAAATACTCAGAACATACGCACCTATCTATACATAATAGATACCTACAATACCTACTTAACTTCTTTATAAACTTTGTAAGCTTTGATTCAAAAAAATCAAAACTTACAATTTTTAACCCCCTCGAGTACAAAAACCTAATAATTATACTGTAGAGTGGAATTGTTGTGGAGGAATATGATTAACAGAGACTTGCTGTCAAATATTTCAAAAGATTTTAGCGTGATTTGGCCTAAAGAGATTAAATAGAAATAAAAACATGTATTTTTACAATTCGCACTACAAATACCTGCTAGTACAGATAATGTGTATGATACACACACCATGCTGTGCATAATTCTATATATTTAGCAGGTATATATAGACTCATAAGTGGCATGTGTAAAAATGATTGACGAGTAGTTTGTAACTAACGTGTACGTAATAAGTTGCCTTCAGCAAATTAATACTTGACATTTGTTTGTAAATGGTTTATAGGTAGTAGGTAGGTACAGCAGAGTTGCATTGAGTTCATGATACGGCATACATTAGCGTGTAATCAAATTATTATTGATGAACATGTCTTTTTACGCTGTAAGCCGACAGAATGACTTATACATTGTCCTGGAGTATTGTTGTTGGCAGCTGAGTTAGAGTTAACCTTAGAAATTATTTCCATGCATGCCGATAGTGCTACGCACACATGTCACGTCAGTATTAAAATATAGTCGAACTAACTTCTCCACTAGCTACATACAGCTAGTTTTATACAAGGAAAATTTTCTGGGTCAGTCGAAATACCAAAATAATTTGTAAAACTACACCATAAGATAAGGTTACAATAAAAGATATAGTACACATGTTCGCAGCGATTGGAGCACACACGCAATACATGGTGAATAACAAATTGGATTACTACAAGTAAGTGCACAAACATTTACATGTACTTGTACAACAGAGAGTATCCAGTTTAAAGTGATACTGTATTGTACCACACCTCTACTAAGCAAAAAATATTTCCTGCTACATGTTTTTTCGGTTGATGTCTTATCAATTAAATGTGGTCCACATGTCGTCATAAATTGCAAAACTCTGCAAATAAATAGCCGTGATAAGGTTTTTTAATAAATGCGAGTTGACAGACAGTTAGATTGTATTGTTGATCGTGGTGTGTACAGTGTATAAACAATTACAATGTGCGTATCAAACAAATATTGTTTTAACACACGTCCACACTTTTGTGTGGGCATTTTCATTGTTTTCGCTTTGATTACAACTGCAAACTCACTCTATCAGCTAACAAATAGTTGGGATTCGTTCCAGAAAGCTCACGTTTTAAATCCAGGTTTGTCACAACTATTTACAAACGATATCTGTGATACAAAATTCTTATGTAAACATTTTAAAGGTCTGATTCTGATTGTTTCAACAGTTTCTTACATTTTGTTGAATTCATTTTTAGGTGACCAATTGAATAGTAATTTTAGTAAATGGACATCACCGGACTGGAAAGCTTGGTTTTCTTACCGTATGCATATGCTACATCGTGTAAAACCCAAAAGGGAGAATCGCCATATAAATTCGGTTCGTCATAAACATTCAACTAAACCAGTCAAACTCGTCGATGTTGTAACCATTGCAAATTCGAGCCAAGTATTAGAAGCATTTACTGGTGCTCTTATGCCTGTAAGAAAAAACCTCCTTTTCCAAATTTCTGTATCCAATATATTACAGATTTCTTCAATTTTGAATACCTACTTAAAATGACGTATTTCATTACACGCCTGCATTGTGGTGGTCACCTGAAATAGTTTTTAATATTTTTGTATGCAGTATGGAACGCAAAACCAAGCAGCATTCTGGAGTAACAAAGCTTTTCCGACGTATGTGATTAATCGTGCTGGGAAATCTTTTCACGTTTACAATTGCGGAAAAACTTACATTGCTGCAAGACTGTATGATGGAAAACCGGAGCATTTACAAGACTATTATCCATTCATTATAAGAAATCCATTGGGTGGTAATCTCCGCTTTGAATTCTCCAGGAAGTGTAAATCAGTCCGTAACTTTAAAGGTTTGGCTGACCATGTTAAAGATATAATCTATCCAAGAACTCGAGAGTCTCGTCATAATCATAAATATTCTCGCACTCATTATTAAATGTACAATGCTGATAAAACCAGTAATATCCTAACAATCCTTACTGATTGCATTTGTTTGTTAATCAGAAATATGCAGAACAATATTCTAGATGTTGAGGATTTGTGTATGTATTAGTTAGGTATGTAATTGAAAGGGTGAACTGCAATGCAAGAATACATTATACTGTAGTAAAGTAAAGGGAGCCGGTACTCATGTTATGTCAGGTATTAGTAAATACATTTGTATGATGCAATTGATTCATGTAAGAATTAATCTATTGATGTTTGAAGTATGAATGTGGACTAATGGACTATGTATGTATATGAAAATGTACTAAAATGATAAATTAAGTTAACATGTAGTAATGTATAGGTATACTGTAAAACAAAAAATGAAATCACTGAGTGCACACGTTTATTAAAAAGGGAATCGGTTCATTAAAATGATCCCTGTATTATGAATATTCGATTTTTATTCGAGTATTGATTTGTAATAATGTTACGTAAGGACTAAAATACATGGTAGGTACTTGTCATGAGCTTTATAGATAACGTTCTTGTATACAATAAATTTAAAAAAAGTCATAAACATAACAAAAGGATTAACTTGTTCAGACAACACCGATACTGTCATTGTTGTTTACAAGTGGTAGTAGAAATTTAATGGGGTCTTAAAAACTTATAAACAAAGAATTCCCACAATGAAGCATAAATTCAGATCTGAATGGGTACAAATCGTTTTAATGCTAACATGTTCCGTTGCGCGTACAATAAAAAGTAATTAATTTGTATCATGCACTCAGTAGCTGCTTTTCTGTACAGAATTGATGGACAGGTAAATACAATTTAATACATTGCTATTACCTACCTACATCAATAATAATCAAACAACATAATGAACCAAGATAAAACATTTTCAGCATTGTATGGGTGTACTTTAAGCTTCTTCGATTGTACTTTGTATGTACACAAACAGATAATAATAAGTAGGGTGCTGCTGGGTTTCACGTGGCTAAGTCAACATAATCTACATACAACTTTCCAGCCATAGTCCTTAGTTTAGCCATTAGCTATAATATGTCTAGTAGTATCTTGTGCCTACACGTTTTGCCTACATTAGAATTATGTATTAAGGTGTAGCTTTGAACTTTGGACATAATAGTGTATTCATTGCTGCATATTTATAGTTTCATCGGCTTAATTGGCATAATAATATGTGATAAAACCACAAAGCTCTTTCTTGTTAAATATTCATGAATAATAAATTATTTGCTAATTTAGAATTACATGGTACTAGTACCAATGAATTTACTAAATAGTACTTTATTGACCAGAGCTACGGTACAAATACCACTGAAGGCAAATAAAATATAGTATCAGTAAGTTACTGACGTTTATACATTTACAGAGTTCTAGCTAATCACATTCACAAAGCTAAGCTTAATGTTAGATAAATTCACAGAATAATTGCGCAGTTTAATTAGGTACTGTAGGTACGTACCGTAGGAGAAAATAGCGTACCTCTACATTTAACAGCAAATATATATGCATAGTGCAGATTGAGAATTTGTCATTTGTGGTTTGCGAATGGATATTTATTTGTAGTATTAAGTATCAAAGTTAATCCTAGTATTAAAATTTCTATGAAAGTAATCAAATCTGATTAATACGGAATTTGCTTACCTATACCTAAATCTATTGGTATTCAATTCATTGAAAGATAAAAATATCACTAACGGATAGATATTAGATACCTAGTTCAATTTAGATAGGTACTCTTATTACAATTATTGGCAGACCTTCATAATATGACCTTCATAAGGTAAACTTACACCAAATTATTTAATACTATAACATGAATACTAAAGGAACTTTATTATTCAAGTCTACAATTAGCGTAGGGAGGATTTGTGGATGCATGCTTGGTTAATTTGGATTAATCTACAAGGCTGAAAATTGCAAGTTTTGTGTTTCAGGATCTAAAAATCCCATACACAAAAGTTCTTTTCGAGCATATTTTCCATGTTATGTAAGCCTACATCACGTACATATTTACAAATAAATGCATATTTTTTCTCTAAGTATTTAAGTCTAAGAGCAGTTTAATTATAATGCACATCGCATATATTTTCGGGTTTTAAGTACGTGCATACATACATATCATCTCTGTCTTTGAGACTTAAGTCTTCCTAGGGAAGTAGAATCCGCAAGACTCGCACGGAGTGGTCCACTTTTCAACAGCATTTTTCACCTAAATAAAAATACACAGCATTTTACTACATGAATTTCTTTATACTCTTCTGTTAATTTTACTGTAAAAGATGTCAGTTTTTCAGGCACACTCATACACACGGCCGTATCCAGAAATCGATTTCGGGGAGGGCAAATGCCCACAAAAAGAGGTTATTTTGCCATTTCCGGGCAAAATAACCTCGTTTTCGGGATTTCGGGGGAAGCATAATGGAAACTTTAAATTTGATGTATTCCCAGAATATATGATCAGTAAGCATTTACTATCACAAAATCAAAATAAAATTTTATAGGCAACTTTGCTATAAAATATTGTGAATCATACAACAAGTCTCCAAATGGTATTTTAAATTGCTTTAAATTCTTACATTCACCTTATTGTGCATTTCAATGTATCTAAACGTATTTTGATGTCCATTCTATAATTTCCAAAATTGAAAAAACTTTCATATAGAAAATGCATAATTATTTTCCTAAGCACAGTCATGTACTACTTAAGTAACAATTTCTTAAACACACTTACGTAAGTAAATGCGAATTACATACATGTTAGCGAACATACCTTGAATATTTCATGTGTTCCCATGTAAGAGGTGTTCCCATAAGACTCACTGATTGATTTCTGAAATTCTTTAATGTTCCATCTCGACAAATCGTCCGCCGGCTTTATGTACTTATTAAAAGGGTTCTCGTCTCTCCTCTTATTAACGTGTATGTTACTGTTAATTCGAATCACATCTTTGCACCCAGCCAGATGATCCAAGAATCTTGTTACAGCCAAACCGAAAACACAATCTTGTGCGTTAATAGCCCCATTGTCTGTGTATATTCGTACTTTTTTGTAAAAAGTGATTTCATCCTCCCACAAAAGCAAAGCAAACATAAGATTCTTCATTTCGAACTCATTGCTGTCATTGTCATTGTCCAATTTCCATGGAAGAAGTTTTGACGGAAATGTGTAGAATTTGCAATTGTTTGTATATCTATTCATGCAGTATCCGCTAATCAAGTGCGGTCGGGCATCAACAGATACAATAAGTTTTGTTACCGAGTCCTTAAATCGCGTTAGACCACTTCCGGTAAAGCTTGTTGCTACATTTTTAGTTCGAGATTCTATTGTAGTTTTCCATAGGAAGGGTTCATCAAAAGTTGGTATTCTGGATTTTTCACTTTTTTCTTTCACTTCTTCAAAAACATTATTAGCTCGTGTTAGTCCACACCTGGGAAAGTTGGTTGGTACATTTTTATGTGCCGATTCTACTACAGTTTTCCAACTTAAGGGTACATCCGGAGTAGGTACTGGGGCTTTTTTATTTTTTTCGTTCACTTTTTCAAAAACTTTATCAACTCGAGTTAGTCCGCTCCTGTGAAAGTTGGTTGGTGCATTTTTATGCCCCGATTCTACTATAGTTTTCCAAAGTATGGGTTCAACCGGAGTTGGTATTGGAGCTTTTTCACTTTTTTCTTTCACTTCGTCAAAAACATTATTAGCTCGTGTTAGTTCGCCCCTGGGAAAGTTGGTAGGTACAATTTTATGTGTCGATTCTACTATATTTCTCCAAGACAAGAGATCATCAGGATTTGGTATTGGAACTTTTTCGATATTTTCGTTTCCATCTTCAAAAAATTTATAAGCTCGTGTTGGACTTCTCCAGGGTAAGTTGGTTGGTTCATCTCTATGTTGCGACTCTTCTATTCTTCTCCAAGGCAAGGGTTTCTCCACGGATATATTGGATTTTTCATTATTTTCATGCTTTAGTTCTTCAATTTTTTCGTTCACTTCTTTGGGCTGTATTGGGTCTGTAGTTTCTTCTTCAGTGTTTATTCCTATATCTACTTTCCTGTTTTTCATAGATATGGAAGAAGAATCTGTTGAAGAACTTATTAGCAATACATCCTGTGTTAGTTCAGGTTGAGGATCAATTGGGAGAATCATGTCTGTTTGAGTACATGTCTCATGTTTTTGGGCAGGTTGTATCAACCTGACATTTGGACGATGTTTTTTAAGATAGCTAACGATGAGCAATTCAACAATGAGCACGATAAATAAGTATAAATCGACCAAAGTGTAACTAGGTATGTTGAAACTGACTACAATAAACGACATTTTTAGACAAAAAATTAGTTTCAATCTTTAAAACGCAAATTGTTAATAAGCAAACCAGAGATTCAAGTTGACAGATCAAGTTAAAAACATGGAGTGAACAAATTCTTTCATGTATTCTTATGCGTCTGAGTTTACAAGAAATGCAAAGAGTAGATTTGTTTTCATTATCTGTAACAGCATTTGACAAACCAATGAAAATTATTTTTAATGCTTTCTCATGAGGGTGAGATGGTGAGTAGGATTAGGATCGCTCCTTGTGCTTATCGCCAAAGATTTTTAGTATCGACAAATGTATTATACATCTCTGTCTGTATTCATGTACATACTGCACAGTGCACGCAGCAACAAATCCTGTATGACTCGTTGCGAATGAAAGTGAGTATATAAACAAAGCTAAGTTAATTTGGACAATTGTTTAAGATCAAAGATCATAATGTTGCGTTACATATGTACATTTCAGTTTATAACTCAACTTTTTATGACTCAACAAAGACATGTAGTAGATAGTATTTCACAAAAATGAAAATGCAGCATTGACACTTACAAGGATCATAATTTGTTTAAGCGTAAATAATTATTGTGTCAGCTATGACTTTTATTTGTTAGGTAGTTCTATTTTGTCTCCAGAGTTAATGTCACGTGTATACATTACACGTACACACGCATGTAAAGTACATAACAGTGACCCAAACGTCTACACAATAAAATATCCCGACATTCCATGTCATAAATAGCATGCAGACAGAGACACTTCTTACACACACTTTTATTGAAATCAGATGCACAGTGGTGAAAACAAATTTTAATGACTCAACAAAATATATACAGGGTGTTTCATAAATGAGACGAAGTTTTCAAAAATTAATATCTCATGAACCAGAAAGAGTTATGATT
>JAQFYB010006721.1:0-11779 GCA_034694085.1 Pogonognathellus longicornis
ACGATAATCAAGGAATCGGCAGGTATCAATATTATTTGTGTAAGTGCATTAGTTTATTCACCAGACACGATTAAACCAACCTTCCAAATCTGACCAGATTATAACATTGAGAGAATAGGCTTTCGTGCAAGCGGTCTACCAAGACCGCTTGCTAGCAATCAAATTAATTATATGTATGACAGATGTTTTATCTTGACAAATTGTATCCCTCCTATTTCGTTCAATTGAGCTATTCTGTGTGTGTTTTAGTGAATATTCTATTTAATCCATTTCAGAATGTACTCGCAGCTGTGAGAACATATTTTATTAACATAAATATAGGTATAACACTTATATATAAACTCAGGTAACTTCTATTGTATTCAGTGTGCCAACTCTTGCGCTACTATTTCATAGTCAATAGTACATATTGTAAACCTTAAACATACTCAAATAAAACCCTACTCTTGATTGGCAACTAACTCTTGTCGGATATCATACTCGACCTTCTTATTCCGAAGACCCGCATTTACTTGTATGTGGTATTGAGGCCTACTAAACCACAGTGCAGTACTATGGTATGTGTAATAAGAATTAAAACAAACTAATAAACGTTTTATTATTCTGTCGAAACGTTGTGCATACAGCCCTATACACTATTATCAAACTCACTGTGGATAAGGATCTTATGAATGTCACTCTAGGTTTTCATGGCATTACTGATAAGTATGTAAAAGCATAACTTAAATTATATAATCGAGTAGGTATAATATATTTAATGTTCAATACAATTTAAAAAATTGGTGAAATCATTTATCCCAACCCAGCGTTGACAACATGGAATGTCATGAAACGAAGAGTAAACATACGGAATAAGTATAATAATAGATAGATAAAGGCAGAAAAATGATATAATACTTGAAATGAATGTTATACATGTCGTTGACGGATTTAGTAACACGTTTTACAACACCAATCCTTCGCTACCTGTTAAATCTGAATGTATTTAAGTTAATAATGTATCAACTACAAGGTGCGTAGCCAGAAGTATAAGTGGAGGGGTACAGCTGGGTTGCCTAAATAAATGATTTATGGAAGGGCAAAATTTGAATATGAGTTTACAATGGAGGGTTGCAATGGAGTCAATTAGGTCATAAGTCATAACCAACTTAAAGTTTTTGAAATTTGTGTACAACCTATATTGTTTGATATGCTACGCTTTCTGGGGTGTGCACATGCACCCCCTACCATTCGCCTGTTAAATATCAAATGATGTTTTTTCCACACAGTTTTAAACAATAAAATCGCTCGACTAAATTGAGGCACCATTTGTAGATAATGAATACCAGTTTTTTTCATTACCTACATTTATAGACTCATTTATACCACATATTGAGTATTTTATCCCAAAATGCATTTCTACATACCGCATTGCTAGAAAAACCAGACATTAGTCTTTTAGTCTATTTATAATATTAAAAATACAAAGGAAACTTCCCCGTCAAAAATCTGTTTTACCCAACAAACCAATAGAACTTTTGCTTAACGTACTGACGATGAACAGGTGAGAAGTTTTATCACAAATTTCTACCTAGAGCCCACCACAGGTTCTAGGTTTGTTATGTTATTCACTCACAAAATTAAATAGAAAGTATGCTCAACGGTAGTTCAGCGCGGGGAGTAAAAATCTGTTAAAGTTTTTACACAAGTGAGATCGTCAGTACGTTAAGCAAAAATTCTATTTACATCATTCAGTCATTTGCATCATATCGATCAGCTGTAGTGAAATGGCATTTGAGACAATTATGGAAGATATCGTTTATCGTTCTGATATCAGAATGCGCAGCGTCTCGGATGGTTAAATGAGCTATCCAGAATCAATCATTTTCTAGCCATCATATCGTCGCTGATATGGCAAAAGAAGCGTTCAGAGAATGTTCAGAATGGCAAAAAGGGTCAAGTGAATCGGTGGCGGTTGGTATTTGTATTTGGTTTTGAAGTAAAACACCAACCGACAAAAAATGACTTGGCTCCATTTGCTATTCTGAACATTCTTTGTACGCTACTTCTGCCATAACAGCGACGATAATATGTTGGTCAGTTCTAAATCAAGACCTCATCTGATATTATTCTGATCACTCTGATCATCTATTGATAATCATTTGTGACTTCTATAATGGCTCCATGTTTGCTGGGTACATTCCTAGACAACTGTTTTAGACCTCACGAGGTCTTATAGAGCCTTTATGTCTGTCTGTCTGTCTGTCTGTCTGTCTGTCCCCACGATAACTCGAGTAAAAATGAAGCTAGGCAGATGAAACTTGGCACACGCTTAGAAAAGGGCAAAACTAAGGACGAGTTCGTTGTTCAGATAGATTGGTCCAGTGGTTGCGACACCACAGGGCTCCAAGTTGAAAAAATATTAAGTCATGAATAGCACAAAAACTGAAAAACCGCGCTTAGGTTCTTTTTATTTAAGTACTCTAGGAAAAATTTCAGCTTACTGCTTCTAGACAAAATAAATATAATTGCGCGTCTAGTGCTTCAGTTTGTCTTATTTTAAGTACTAGGTCCTAAGAGCAGTGTCAAAATAATTTTCCGGATACTTTCTAAATCAGTAAGAATCCATATTTGCCGAATGCTAACTATGAAAACACAGTTACTGCTTCTACTTTGATTTGATAATTCTATGTTGTATGTATTTAAACAATTAAACTACGGTCAAAATTTGAATAGATTACACATATCAGAAACAAGTTATGTTTTTCCGAATGCTACCTATGAAAATACACTTACTGCTTCTACTTTGATTTGATAATTCTAAGTTTTATGTATTTAAATAATTTATGTTTTTCCTAATGATACCTATGAAAACACATTTACTGCTTATACTTTGATTTGATAATTATAACTTTTATGCTTTTAAATCGTTAAATTAAGGACAAAAACTGAATAGATAATAAAAATCGTAGGAATCAATATTTATGAACGCTACCTATGAAAACATAGTTACTGCTTCTACTTTTATTTAATAATTCTAACTTTTAAATTTTTAAACGGTCATATTAATACCAAAACCTTAATCCTTTCGGTAAAAATTTGCCATGCCAACCACGAAAACAAAATTACTGCTTCCAAATTTGTATGTTGAATTTTTTGTTTTTTTCAATGTATAAGTTTTATAGCTAAATTTATTTATTTAGGCACTCTAAAAAATTTGATTGTGCTTCTCAAAATCTTAAAGCATATTTACATTTCTGGCTAACTTTATTCATACTAGTACTCCAAAAAATGTGATTGCGCTTCCAATATACATAAAGCATAATTAAATTTTTGAGCTAACTTTATTTATTCAGGAACCCCAAAAAATGTGATTGCGCTTCCAACAATTTCAAAGCGTTAATATATTTTTTGCTAACTTTATTCAATCAGGTACTGCAAAAAAATTGACTGCGCTTCTAATAAACTTACTGAAAGCATAATTACATTATCCTCATTTGTACTATGCCCACTATATAAAATCCTGCTTTTAGTCACCTCGTGAGGTCTCCATAGCTTTGCTTGATATAAGTTTTTGTTTATGAGTTTGTTTGAAGCATCTAAAATTATTAAAATTAAGTTTTTTCGGATTTTCCCTTCCATGAATCTACTTCTGTATACAACTATGCTATATGCACCCAACGCTGAAAATGTTTAAATATCTTGTCATAAATGCTTTGTCGTATAAAACGTATCACGATATAATAGTTTCAATTAACACACAGGCGACGTATCAAAGAACAATCCAGCACTGGACCATAGCATTGAACTATGTAAAGTATATTTGAAAATGTGTTTTTTTCAATCAGGTTGAACAACTTTTGCAATAAAGAATTACACATTAATTATTATTTAACATTTAGTATAATATTAACAAATTGCATAATATTCAATATATTTATAATTGTTGAATATAATATAGCGACAGCTACTTTATCGAAATTATCAGCCTATTACAAATGATGAGTGTTGTATTACAGGATTTTTTTTCTTTTATCTACATTAAGCCTGTCAATTGGAACAAGCATATCGTAGGTATCAAAAGTACATAAATCATCACTACAGCCCCATTAATTACAATTCGGGAACACACATTACCCTCCCAATACTAAAGATATTATAACTGTTGATATTTCGTCCACCCATTAAGCCGATTTATTAATATAATAATGTACACAGTACACATATAGATTATTATTAGCTTATAAAGTTAAAGTGTTCAAGCAATTTTTAATGAATTAGGTATGCAATAACGCATGACAATACGATAATAGTTCTCCTTGTAGGGAAGTAAAGTAAATACTCGAACTTTCCACGCCTACATATATGAACATTTCAAACATGAACTCCAACATTTCAAAAAGATGTGTGCAAAACATTATTATAAGTATGACAAGTTAAGGTTAAATGTTGTCATGGACAATAATCATACGGAGAGTTTGAAAGGTATTTAAGTATCTCTCATTGATACGTATATGTGAAAAGTATAAGTATTTTGTTTTCTCAACGAAGGCCACACAGCAGTAATCTATCAATCAAAATGCATTATCTCAATTTCAAAAATAACTTAAATGCCACCTTTATGAAGAGCCATTGTATGTCAAAGAATGCTATTTAAGCGAATGCAGAGACGCGAAATTATAATATTCAAGCTTTTCCCCTGTTGACATACGCTTCTTAATAAGTAAAATTCAAAAGAAAATAAAAAAGTATATAAAATGATGAAGCAAATTTTTGTTTTCGTGTTGGCAGTCGCATGTGTTTCTGCTGGCGTTGTCGACTTTGACGATTGCGGTAAAATAACCCATAATATAAATAACACACGAAACACTTATAAATAAGAAACGTTTCAAAAAATGAAATAAAATTGCTTTTTATAGGATCCACGGCTGAAGTTCATGAACTGAGGGTAACAGGATGCGATGCTCAACCATGCACCTTTATCAAAGGACAACATTATGTCATTGAAGCTGAAGTTACAGCCAGTAAGCTTAAAATCACCATTAGTCTATAAATATTTGTTTTTTTAAATACCTTTTAAGTAAATAAATTTTGTTAATATTTTTTAATATTTGCTTTGATTTTTTAATTCACGAATTTAGGATCGAGCAGTAATACGTTGCCCTTCCAAATGACGGGCATCATTGTGATTCCAATTGTTATTATTGAGGGAGACGCTTGCGACACACTGACAATTGGAACTTGTCCCGCAATGAATGGCGAGAGATTTTCAGCTGCAATCCACTATGATGTACCTGCAACCTTCCCTCAGGTGACCAATTTGCTGTGATATAGTTGAATTTTATTAATAATCAATTAAGCATGCATTTTTGAAGTTAAATTTGAATCTTGGTTTTGAAGCTTGATACAAGAGTAAGAGCTACTGTAAGAGACGATAACAACGGAGTAGTAATCTGCGGGGAAATCAACGTGCAAATCAGAAATAGTGCCAAAGACAATCTCTTGGAAATGTTGGAATACATTCGCAAGTCCAAATCACAGATCCGTCTTGAATGATTCCAATGTACTTCAAATGCTTATATTGTAAATTAAGGTTGCAACAATAATTTAGGATCATAAATAATGTGTACAAATAAAAAAATAATGTATTTTATTACTATTTCATTATCCATTTCATAATTGTTTGCATTGCATCGCGGATCTGTTGATTTTATTATATTTTTAAATACAGCAAGAATTTATTTGCCAGTAGGTATATGAAAAGTTAACTCTATACATTCTCCAAATATAACTATCATGTTCTGTTAATGAGAAAATGGAAGTCTGAAATGACATTTAAGCTTGTACACATATAAAATATTTTATATGAAAACCATGTGAAGAATTGTTTAATCGTTGATATTTATAAATAGTGGGTTTTACAATTGTCACACATTGTTTTTGTATTATGAATTGTGTAACACTTTCCAACGAACCCCTTTTGACAAACAAAACACTTACAAACACACTGATTCTCAGTTTCGCAAAAGGCAGGGTGTGACAAGCTCTTGAAAGATAAGGAATAAATTTTTAGCAAGGACGTGAGCAGTCATTACATAAAATAACCACTTAGGTAAGATTATTTGTGTTATTATTATTTATTACTTGATAACAGGGGCGTATCCAGGTCGGGCATTTGGGGGGGGGGCTTGAACAAACCTTTGTTAAAACCGTCAATTTTTCGCGCGCGGCGCGAAAAAAAGTAGAAAATTTTGCTACAATTTGCGCAAATTTATGTCAAAATTAATAGAAATAGCAACAAAAACGCGCTTAGCGCGACAAAATTTGTCCAATTTTGTCCAAATTTGCAGTTTTTGACTAAATTGGCACAAATTGAAGTCAAAGGCAATGGAAATTACCTACAATCGCGCGAAGCGCGAAACAATTTAGCACATTTTGCCAAAAACTGTGCGAATTTTGGTCAAAATCAATGTAAATTGCAACAAAATCGCGCTTAGCATGAAAATTTTTGAGATTTGTTGCATTTTTACGGCAAAAATAACATCTATTTTGATTACTTGTGAGAAACCTGTTTTTATCTAGTGTAAAGCACAAAAATTGGGGGGGGGGGCCTCAGCCCCCTAAGCCCCCCTTAAATGCGCCACTGCTTGATAATGACTGATAAACATACTACATATATATTGAGGCACATTAAACAATAATGCGCTAATAATTATAATTGAGACTACTATACCCAGGCGCAGGGCATGTGGTGTACATATAAAGGCGGCCGCTTGGATGTCTTAAGTTAAGCTACGTTGCCTGCTTAGCACTGTTGGATGGGTGACCGACTTGCACATAGCTTGCTACTACAGACAGGTCCATTCCTTTCATCTAAGCCCCCTTTCTATTAATCCTAGCTCTGCTAAACTTGTACCTAGGTAATTCCAATGCGGTTTAACGCTACCTGGTTTATTGGAAAAATTTATTTTGCTATTTTCTATCTTTTGCTAATGTGCATAACATAGTTAAATAAAAAATGTCGGGAAATCAAATACTTAGAGCACAAACATTTAACATGCAATACTCAATGTACCAATAATAATGTATATAGTTTATAGGCATTAGTAATACATTATTTGCAACTTCAATAATTGTAAATAAGTCAAATATTGTTTAGTACTAACGATAAGCTATTTTTGAGATAGCAAACCATTCTGGAGGTGAATGTGTATCCAATGCATTCCCCTGAGTACGCGCTTGTATTGGAATGATGCGGAAGGATTTTAGTCAATATCTACGGTAAAGTACTGTAACATGGCCAGTTATGGTTAGAAAAAATAAATTCCTTTAACTCTCCAAAAATATTTTCACACCATTTTATTGCATGCAATATTTAAAATCGTTTCTTATAGGTACACATTTAATTTTTTAAACACATTTTATGTCATAATTTAGGAATGCGTAAATTTAAAAAATTAAATATAAATCTGACCAAATTGCACCATTAGTGGTGCAATGCGACGGGTCTTAAATAGTTACTAAAATTATTACCTTCATAATACACAGTGGTAGATGGAAATTCAAAATATTTGGATGAATAAGTTTTTAAGGCGAATTTCAAATGCACAACAAAACTCTTTCATTACCGGACAGTAGACTCTTATTTTCAAAATTTCAGCGTAATCGAGCCAGGTTTAGCTGAAATATTGGATGGTGGCCGAATTACAGCATTGACGAATTTACAGCAGTATAACCTGCTCACCTAATCTGAGTCTTGGTAAATGCTGAAGCATTTAGTAATTGATACATATAAATAACCCTAGTTGACAAGGAAACAAGATATGAATAATCTCTTTTGATTGATG
Organism: Pogonognathellus longicornis; assembly: GCA_034694085.1. Lineage (NCBI taxonomy): Eukaryota > Metazoa > Arthropoda > Collembola > Entomobryomorpha > Tomoceridae > Pogonognathellus > Pogonognathellus longicornis. The sequence continues at coordinate 7,827 of JAQFYB010006721.1, forward strand.
AACTATGACGAAATACTTATGCATATATAAATCTTCGGGAAAATATAAGCGAAACAAACTTAAATTCAGTCTGCTCTCTAGTTCTGTGTAACGCTATTTTGTATTTAATTTATTAATTATGGCTACTAAAAATTATGTTTTTGCTATTTCTGCGATTTTGTGTATTATTATCCCTACTGGTGAAACTCTGTCAACCATTCGTAAAGCTTCTCTGAAAGACGAGACTTACCGTCCTCAGATTCATTTCAGTGTTACCGAAAACTGGTTGAATGATCCAAATGGAATGGTGTATTTGGATGGTGAATATCATCTTCACTACCAATATCACCCATACAGCTCACAATGGGGTCCCATGCACTGGGGTCACGCTGTCAGCCCAGATATGGTAACATGGACTGATTTACCCATTGCTCTCTATCCGGATGACCTCGGTGCAATATTCAGTGGCAGTGCAGTGGCAGATTTGGAAAATAGCTCAGGATTCCAAACCGGAAGTAATACCACCATAGTCGTCATCTTCACTCACTCTGGAGCTTCAGAACAACAGAGTATTGCATTCACCAATGACCACGGTCGAACTTATAAAAAGTTTGATGGCAATCCAGTTATACCTAATCCAGGTATGAAGTTAAAAAATACTTGTATATTTGGAAATCATGTTTTCAAATTATGCTAAACAAATATAAACAAAATAATATTTTAGGAATAGACAAAAAATTATTTTTTCATGGTTACCTTAAGTATTGCCAAAGGAACTATTATGTCTCACTGACAGGATTTTCAGTTTTACTCAACCCTAACCCAGTAAACCATGCGTAGTTCACTTATTTTTAACTAAATCCTGAAACGTGACATTGGGAATGCCAACATTATCAATTTATACTCAAAAATATCTAATTAAATCTATGAAATACCAAGACTTTGTGTCAATTTAAATAAGAGTTGTACTATTTGTTTACCGTGCCAAATGTTTCGTTCCTTTATTTCTAAATAGTTTCGAACATTTACACTGCTTTTTTATATTCGAGACATAATAATTCATAACATTTTCTTGTATAATTTAAAATAATTATTGCATACTCCAATTCTGGCTCGTCTCATTACAGAGATACATAAGTCAATTTAAATAATGAACAATTCTGATACCTGTATGCATTGATTTGATATTTGATGTAATTAATGGGCATTAAATAATATTATTCGTTAGCCGAATCAATTTTTTAAATACCTAGGCATTGTGGACTTCAGAGATCCAAAGGTTGTAAAATTCAGGGACTCTTGGGTTCTCGTTCTTGCTGCCGGTGACAGAGTAAAGCTTTATGAATCACGGGATCTGAAAACATGGGAATATCTCAGTGAATTTGGAGGCGATCCACCACAAGGTTCTCACGGTGGAGTCTGGGAGTGCCCTGACTTATTGGAATTGACGTTTGCCGGGGAACCTGTATGGGTCCTCATTGTGAGCATTTCAAATGGAGGTTCGTATATTTTTGACAGTATAAATATTTTAGGTCTCTGCTATATATTGTTCTTTATATTTGAAAATGAAGTTGGGTACTTTCTTTTTAAGTACCTACATATATTTTGAACGTATTGGAATTGCTATTTTCAATTTCTTGAAAGCATCCAACGGGGGATCCGGGACACAATACTTCATCGGCGATTTCGACGGACGGACTTTCTCAAGTTCGCAATTAGACCCTCTGTGGATGGATTGGGGTATGGATAATTATGCAGCCATGTCATTTCAAAATGACCCACAAGGTCGCCACATTATGATGGGTTGGATGAGTAATTCAGAATACTCTGGAGTCACACCTACCGTCGGTTGGAGGGGTCAAATGACTATTCCTAGGGTTATGGAAATAGGAATGGCTGCAGGCCAACTACGATTGAAATCCACTCCTGCACCAGAGCTTAGCGTTTTGTCAACATTCCAAATAATTCAAATGGTCACTCACAACGTTGCCGCGGACGAAATTATCGATTTGAAAACCGAAGATTTTCTTCGCAATCCTCTGATGCATTCTGTGTTAACTTTTGACACTGAAAGAATGGCAAATGGCGCGAGTATTGCAATTTGCTTTTCAAATGCCATGGGACAAGAAATATGCACAGGTTAATGATTCAATGATTATGAAATGCGAAAATAACAACATTAGCACAATGGTAGTTTTGTAAGAATGCAATTAATTCGGTGGAATTATTTTTTGTTTAAAAAAATTTAGGATTCGACAAGGGTAGAGAAAGAAGCATTTTCCTAAACCGAGAATTAAGCGGAAGGTCGGATTTCCACCAAGGGTTCTCCCGGCGTGCTTCTGCTGTACGAGATATTTTAAATCCATTGATAAAATTTGAGATTTATCACGATGTGGCTGCAATTGAAGTATTCGTTGATTCGGGTCTCACTGCCATGACAGCTTTGTTTTATCCAGACGAACCCTTTACGAAACTTGAAATTCGCCATCATTCGGGAGGAAATCCCGGAAGTGTTTTTGTTATAACCGAAGGATTCGTTGAAAGGTTGAAGTCTATTTATAATATCTAAAGCATTCCAAATGCACCCATACAAAGGAAGAAGTTTTGATTTTTGGAAAGTTAAATATTGCTCCATATATCACCGTAGTAGTTCGTGAATGACAATTATAGCAATAAAACTTAATAGCAATAATAAAATAATTAGTTCAGAATTAATAATTTTTTGAAATATTTTTCATGGCGATTAAGAGCATGAATTAACCTTAACCCATGTATATAATAATCAATTAGAAACTTTATGAAATATACGTCACAAAACACATTTTAATTAGAAATAATTTATTTAAAATGAAAAGAAATGTTAGTATTTGTATTTCTATTATAAGACCAATAGAAATATTGCATGCCTTTTTAGTGAATACTACATTATATATTATGTAATATAGGACATAATTCAATTACGTATTAATGTATTATTTTCGCACTTCATATTAAAATTATTAGTACGATTTTTTACAATTGTAAAATTAAGACCCGAATAAGTGAATTTGAATGCCTTAAATCACACTACATGTTCCTTGCAGACTTGTCGTTTTGCCATTTACAGACCCGGATAGTAAATTACCTTCCAGCATACATTTAAAAAAATATATGGGTGTATGGATGAAAGGACCTCAGTAGCGATCCAAGATGGCTATGCCGCTCGTGTTGAGAGTATTCAGTGGCCTATTGCATCGTAACAAAATCATTCAATTTTACATAGTGACATATCATCATATACATTCATACACTTTGACCTCTGGAGGTTACTGAATAATCCAGAGGTCAAACGACCCGGTGAATGTTATTGACATCCAAATCAAAGTGCATCAGCGCTATTTCGTTAGTCATTGTACAAAGTTACAGCTAAATCGGGCGAAAAGTGGGTTGAAACCTTAGTAACATTCGATGGCATCCAGAGGTCAAATGGCACGGTAACTTTTATTGCAACGCTATTCATCGTGAAAGCCATTACCATGATGAAGTTGTGTGCAAAATTTCAGTTCAATCTGAATAAAAGTGCACGGGCCATCCATTGTGTGCGTATACCTTCGGTTTTCCTTACTCCTAAGGAAACTTGCCCAAAGAACCTTGCGTTAATTTGGATATTGTCTATCTAGTCAGTACGACTGGAACTACAGATGACATTTTTCATAACGTTCATTCGTTATAGCAATTGCATCGTGTATAGTAGTTAAGAATTGTGGGTTCTCTGCTCCCAAACAAGATGGCGGCCATTCTAGCCCCCACTTCCACTACCACCCACTTCCACTACCACCCACTTCCACTAGCCCCCACTTCCACTACAACCCACTTCCACTACCACCCACTAGACTCCACACCCACTTCCACTACCACCCACTACACTCCCCACCAAGGTACTACCGCACACTCACGATTCTAGCCTACTGTACTAGCGCACACCAAAAAAGTTG
>JAQFYB010006722.1:0-11777 GCA_034694085.1 Pogonognathellus longicornis
AAGATCCCGACTGTGCATATCCTAGGATCAAGAGAGATGAACATGCGTTTGCCTGCTTTTCCGGACTCTGGTAATAATATTATTAGGTACTAGTGTTTGTATGGAGTTTGGTGGCCATGCCATCACAACAGGAGGATTTTATTTTGTTGGATCCGTAGGTTGTAGGTTTGGACATATGTAATGTAATGTAATCCTAAATGTCTATTAGCATGGCTGTGGATGGTAGTTGTAGTAGTCGAGGAATCTGTTCATTGTTTTGTCGTTAATGTTCGTGGTAGGCTTATCATAATATTATATGCATTTAGCAGTCAAGAAATGGCTGCAAGAAAAAATAATTTGTCATTTGCTCTTTTCTGGTGGTATGTTATCTCAGTTGACTGTCTTGTTTTGTGGGCATCGTCGTTAATATTCCTGGTTCAGGTTGAGTGTCCACTTTACTTCGAGTCACTTCAGCCCAGCTCTCTGCCTCACATCTCTTTTGTGGCCTGCTGCCGCCTGTGTGGTATACACAAAGGGTGGGAAGTCACATACAGCAAAACAAACTCTTTTTCTCAGCTTCTTCTGTAGCATTGTAGTCATATAACTGCGCAGTGTAGCACAATATGTCTTGTATTAGTAGAATTACGAATTGCAATTAAATATTCGCCACAATAAGAACAATGTTTAGGAAGTAGACTGCATGTACACTCCATAGCACTATAAGGAGCAACGAGCAACAATTGATTCATAAAGACAACGAAGTATGTATTGTCAATGTACATCTTCCTCCGTTGTTTATTTCTCTCCATTACGAATTTAGGAAATTACAAATAAGTACTCATTATTCCTTCTTTGATTTTTCCTTGCGTTAATCCAACAACAACTACATTACAATGCATTGTCAACACCAACAACCACCAACTGACTTTGAGTAATTGCCATCAAGGGTGTGTCCTCCAATCAAAATACCATTAAACTTCTCTTCGAAGCTTCGCTTGTGTACCCCTTTTAATTTAATTTATGCTTTGAGGATTCTTCCTTACATCCTATTCATCACTTTCCGATATTAATACCCATGGTAACTGTGTCATTGTATATTACAGCATTTTATATCACAAATATCAAATACTAAAAGTTGTAAAACAATAAATAACGCACTAAAAGTGTCCATAATTCATGTATTATACATTTGCACCAGGTGCTATATCCCACGAATTAACAGCCAGAAAAGTATATAATGTGATAAAAATATTTGTGTACACACCTAACATACTCAGGAATCTTAGGCTAGTATTTCAAAAAAAACTTACTGAAAGCTCTGTAGTACAATTTTAGGGTTAGAATAGTAATACTTTTGTAAACTTTGTAAATGGGAAAACAAATGGAATTTCAGAGTGAGGGCAGATTTTGCAACCATGTGATTTTGTAATATATTTTCTATGAGGTTGATTTGCACTGAGTGAATGCTAATGCTAAAAACATCTTAACATAGGTAATAAGGTAATTATTATTTGAGTGTATAGCTATATACAGTAATTTATTATTAGTTGTGTAACAAGCAGTTGATTCCTACTGGGTGCACTTCAAAGTAAAACAGTGAGGTGTATGTAGCTTTCGGGAAAGAATTCCAAATACAAGACATGTGCAATTCTGCTTTATATGGTGATTGAATGTCAATGTGTTTAAATGGTGATGATGATGACGATGAAATTGAAATAGGATGGGAAGGAGACTTTATGTGGACTGACAGGTGTGTCTCGTTGCTTTTAATTGTTTTGCATTGTTAACTGTCGTCGTATGTGTCATAATCCACTTAGCTGCATGATTGCGTCACATTAATGCAAAATTAGAGGTGTCAATTCAGGATCATAATAATATTCCACATATTTAATTTATTGTTTGTGTACGATATGGTTTGGTTGGCGACTTATTGTTAGCTCTTATTGTTAGTTGAGGAGGTGTGAAACATTTTTCAGATCAATTTTGGCACATTGACATTTTTAGTTCAAACTCTTCCATCTCCCTATAGCTTCGTTTATTCTACAAGTACGCACTAAATGTTTGCAATGACATTGCTCTCTCCATTTTAAGGCTCCTTCTCTAAATATAGCTGATTGTGAGTTCATACTCCGTTGTATCCAATGCTAGTTTTATGAACGCCATAATTGTATTTGTATTATTGCACTATAAAGCAACTAAAGTGCCCTACAACTCAGCACTCTTGCTCAATGGACATAAATAAATATCATAAATGTATTATTTCGCCCTCATTGATACCGTTCTGCTCTTCATGAGAATTTGGCATGTGATTGCACTTTCTATTACTCTTTAGGCGTGTGAATACTACTACGTCCATAATTATTCCTACCTATAGGTATCTCCACACTAAATTATTCTGTTCATTTATGATTTTCTGTGCTAACATATTAATACTTATTCATTGTATTTCTTTTGAAATCCCTCTGTTTATGCAAATTTACTCATTTCACTCAAAGATTTATATTTTTATTGTATTGAAAGAAACCGACATAAGAAACATTATCACTGTTACAATATTTTGTATTATCATATGAATGTACCCAAGGAATGTTGGATATACCTATATACTTATTGTATAGGTAGATACTACAATAAAATGCGATTGCATGTTAAATGCGTATGTAAATTGGTGATGACTAAACATATCATTGTTGATTGTGATAAGATATGTATACCTATCTTTAGTTGTAATTAAATTAACCTCAGTACATTTTTGGACGTATTTTAACTGTGTGTTTGCAGCAATTTGGATCCTGTGACAAATTGTGAGACTCTGGTGCAATCATTTAGTCATTCAATTAAATTGCTACACAACTCAACAGCAAAAAGTAGACTACGCGTTAGGAAAAAGTAAATAAGTAGCCGTTGGTTGCCGTGTAATGATGGTTATTTTTTAAAGGATGAGGAGAGATCTTTTATCTTGTTTCTAGTTACACAGGAGTGTCTCTTTACTGCATGTAGGCTGAAACGAATGGGAAACCTAATCGTTTTCAATTCAGTTTTCGTTGTAATCGGGTAAATAGAATTAGAGTGGATGTGGTGTTTGAAGTCTCGTATCATTACAAATAGTACCAATAATTTGAGGTTCGCCCTTTTCAATGAAATAGTAATAGGAATGCTACACGACACCATGCACCATGCAGACTCACAATACGTGACACAATTCAGTTGACACTTATTAGTAAATACCTTACGTCTCTCTAGTTGTACAACTTGGTCAAAAGAACAACACTGCTAATTCAATGTTGTTTTTTGTTGTTGTTGTAAGCCTAAGTACGTAATTCAATCAAAATTCACGACTAACCCAATGATGTAATAGAATAGAAGACTTAATAGAAGACTCAAACATACATTGTTACTTTTGTTGCTTTGTGTAATTACATATTTTCTGGGTACCTATTCTCTTTTAGTTCAATGAAACATAATAGTGCCCTATTCAAACACACATACCTAACACAATACTGTTTATTATAATTAGAACACAAATTGAAATAGGCTAACCCATTAACCTACACAAAAATAGACGTCATATCATTTTATTATACTCAGAGTTCCAAACTTGCCTGCTTTTCACGTACCTATAACTATCTTTTCAAAGCATCACCATTTTCATCTACATGTATCAAGTACACGTGGCATTTCAATTGAAAAATGTTTGTATGCCATTATCAAGTATTGTATGGTGCATAAACCTACAAAAAACATGAAGTCATAATAATATACAATGTAAAGCACTAAATATTATTTGCGTTTTAAAAATTTATTGTTTATTCTTTTATAAATACATTACAACATTTAGCGACTACAAAATGGACTTTGGCTTTGATTAGACGTTAGTATTATGTTCAATTGTTTTGTTTTTAATGTTCAATGATAATGATAGAAATTTAATAGCATGTAATTTAAAGCCATCAAGTGGGTTATGTAAATTGTATATGTACAAATTTAGTAGCACAAAGACAACCTTCAAAATAGTACATGGAATGTCTTTACTAGTCTACGTGAATTGAGCATAATGTTATAGTTTCTTGTTGTGTTAACGTCTTGTTTCATTCTTCATAATTTTAATATTGAATACTTATAAAAACACATATTACCTACAAGATAACAAAGATTAAAGTGGATAATTAGTAATATACATTCATACTACTCTATCCTCGCGTAATATTGAGCTATAATCGCGCCAACACAGGTAAGACAATAAATAAATGAACATAAAGCGTCTTTAGAAGATTCAATATTTACAAAGAGACCCCCACCAAGTAAGTACTAATCAATTGCTGTACGGTGAGCCTCGACTATTTATTATGCTTAATCACTATCAATAAGTAATTGTATACAGAGGTGTGTTTGTACAGATATATTTTTGTATGTACGATAAGATAGTAAATCTATCTTTACAAAAAAGCGCACTATTTGCAATTAGAAATTCATAAATGCTGTTATGGACTGACAATATTTATTTTCTGGTCTCAGTGGCCTACACCTTAAAGACTCACAGCTATAGGTATATTATATTATATTATTATTACCATGATCTTCATTATTATTATTATGTTGTACTACTTCTGCCTTTGAGGATTATACTTGTACTATTGTTTATTTTCCACCATGCTCGTGTGTGTGTTCAATGAAATAAAATATTTACACTAATTGTACGTAAAGTTCCAAATTCCATTTGACTTTGTGTTTGTGTGTGTACACAATAATTAATATCATAAGTGATTTACTATGGCTTTTGTTTGTTTTTGCAGGAAAGCCTTTTAAGGCCTGTTTAGCTGATTTCGTGAGAACTGATGCGATTGTTTTCCTGTGAGCAGTCTTATTGCAGATTACGCAGACACAGCCACAAGCCATGTAAGCTCTAACTTAATCACACACTTTACATTTTACATCCCTGATACTTGAGGAGGCATACCGTAAAAGCAAATTAGTGAGACAGTTTCATGTAGACAAAAAGCTTTTACTCGATCCATTCAGAGGAATGTATCACACTCAAGACCTGTGTATTGTGTCTATACAAATGATGTGAATGTGGTGTGAACCTCGGTGGATTTATTGAAATGTTACTGTAATCTTACAAATGCCTATTCAAATGCTAGCAACTGATGTTCGTACAATGGAACACATACTTACATTTAGTCTGATTGGCTATCGGACTCTGAATTTATATTTTAATGCGGGTGGCAACAACAATTCATTTGTACTAATATGTGTTAATTGAACTGCGCATCAGAATTCATAACTGTACTTAATTAAACGTGTTGTTCCATAAATTAAAATTCACAAGCCTAATCAACTAGCATCCCACAGCATTGTATTTATACAATGTCAATGATATGGTTTCTAGTATGTATATTAGCTATTCAAAGTCTGCTTTGTTCATTTATATTCTACATAGAACAAACAGTATATTTGGAAAACAACCGTTTTTTGAATTTCTGTTTAGTTTTGACATGTGTGCCTTTCAAAGTAAATCCCTTGTGTTTGTCATTTCAGTTGGCATTATGGAAATGCACAATGTAGGAAAGGAAGTAGGATGGTTTGCCATGTCTAAGCCAGATTATAATATTCCATAAGCAGAATGAAGTTTTTAGAGTTATTGGCAAAGTAAGTATGAAACCAAAAAAGATGTTCAGAAATTTGTATTTTAAAGGTGAACTAGTAATTTGCCAGCATAAATGTAAATCTAAACTGATAGAAAGAGGCTTACACGGCTCACTAAGTAAGCTCATGGCATGGATTCTGTATCTAATCCGTATAGATACTGTATTAAGTCTATACTATGTGATCTATTTAACAAAAGAAGTATGATGCCGCCTATACCATAACATAAAGAGATATAATATTCAAATTCGTACGTATGGAACGCTGCTATGTAAATTATAGCAAAGGGCTACAAAGAATGTTCACAAATTGCGTAACGCATCTGCATTGCATTGGTTTGGCTTTGCGTTGGTGCTGCCACATCCATATTTTGTTGTCGTACTTTGTCTCCATTCTCACTCAGCATTTTGCACATCATTGAAGCAAATTGTAGCAAAACTCGTATTAAACACAATTTATACCTTGCCTTATTTCCAGCAACATGATATTTATTCACGGGAGAATAATATTCGCATTTTTGCTCCAAGACATTTTTATGACAAAGCTTCAGAGCTTTTGCAAAAACAAATCTATCTGTGCCCTTTTTAACACATTACATTTGATATTATGCGTATTATACTGTCTACTACATTCCAGTGTCTTACAACACATGTCCTTAGTGTCCTCTACATTTTTTTCGTGAATGCCAAATTGTCTTGCATATTTTTTAGGAATTACCTCTACTTTCGTACAGATTTGCTACATAATAAAAATGTTGAGGCCAAGTCACACTTTACTTTAAATCTGCGACCTCAACAGAACGCTTGTTATACGGCGTCGCTACTAAAAAAAGTCTTGATTTAAGTAACTGGTGCATCATTTTACATTTTGATGACTAGTCCCCCGTTCCCTTAATACTTGTACGTGATACGTGAATTTGCCCTTTTAGAGAAAGCACGTGTAGTTCTTGTATTGATTATTCGAGCATCCTGTCTTGAATTAAATGCGACAATGAATGTAAAATATACAGGGGATATAATAGAGACGGTGTGTGAGTGTGTTCATGCAATCTTGTAGTTTGTTGTTCACTGGTTGTGTTAGTGGAGCATTAGAATGCACAACACAAATATTATCTATGTGTGTTAGTTTTATTTTTCTTAAGTAGCCGATTCGTTTTGTTTTGTTTCTCATGTATGCGTGTATTAGCATATGTTCTTGCCTTGATAGCTCCGCATTATATTTTTTCATGTTTTCGATATGATGTGTTGTGTGCTGAGCTATAAGTGAGTCACGCTCACGTTTCTCAGTTATAGAGAGGGCAGATTACACAGAGCATGCAGTCGTTGAATCTTCCTTAGATAGCAATTGACTTGACAAACAATAAATTCAAAGTTCACTTGGCGATGCAAATGAAACTGTGAGTCGATGATGTTCATTCTGCTTTGCCGTGCTTTTCAAGCTTCACGCCACGCTATTCATCTCCATGTGTAACTTGATGTGATGTGATGTGATAGTGATGTTGCATACATTACCTGACAAAACTTAAGCTCAACGTACCTAAAGCCTCTTTTCTACTTTTTATACTCCTATCAAACTCAACAAGAAAAAAGTCTCATTGCTCTCTTTCCAAAGTCCACACACGTTGGCAAACCAACGGCTTAAAATTCTGAAGTACATCATACAGTGAAAGAATTATTATAGGAATGCACATGTATACATTCTTACAAAACATACATACACTTTTACTCTGCATTGTTGTTGAGTTTCGTTATATTATATTACTAGCTACATGTTTGATACAAGGAATAAAATACTATTTCCATGAGAGAGTACAAACTTGCGGAATTATTATTGTATGTAAAGTCATTTTAAATCCGACATGATTAGCCTCTTTGCGTTTCCATGTAATATGTAATAATGTAAGAATCATTAGAAAAGATGAAAATGTGGTTGCTTATAGTTCTTACACCGCAATTCAGTGGAACTCGACTCATTAGAGCAGGGTTTTATTTTTGTGGGTTTGTCATGTCGTTTTCTTTTCTCTTCCACAATAATCCAATTATAACATGCTCTCATTTCCTGTGCTATGCAAATATATACGGAGAGTGTATTTTCATGTAGGTAGTATTTTAATAACAACTAAATAAATAGCTGCAAGCAGAGAACAGTATTCCTTCATGTAGTTCACCTATTATACCATTAGGATAACTTTGCTATCTGTAATAATGTCTTTTAGTATTACACAATTATGCTGACCAAAGGTACTTTGAGCTTAAGTGGATGACCCATCATAGCATTCTTTATGTAACATACACCAATAATATTACTCGGAATTTGTTAATGCTGAATATGACAAATATTATCTTTTATGAGCATATTATCAAAGCTTTATAGAATTTACCTATATAGTAAATGTATCAGTCAAGAGAATAATGTTATACTGTTTTCTGTTGACAACATAATGATACAATTAAATAACAATGTCCACCTGAAGTGTATAGTCATCATCACGAAGTATCACATTACATGATGCTTCTTATAATACAATTCCTGGTATTGTTATAATTAAGCTGTGACTTGTTTGTCTCGTACACACACACACACATTTTCATACACATACAACAGAATACGTAACATTATAATCATCCACCTCCTGTTTTTCTTGTTACGTGGAACTGTCACATGAAGCGAACAAGCTTATTATACAAAAATTGGTAACATGCTGTACAAATGTAATGACAGTTCATGTCAAACTCTGATTGTTATCGATTTTTATTTGCCCACAGAGTTTTTAAGAATCCCAACGCAACGGTGTCTTGCTTTGCTTGTATTGTAGGTATGAGAATTGTTTTGATGTTTAAATACCGCACTAGCCGCACTATCATGTATCAGACTGAGACTGTTAGTTTGCATTAGAAAAGAATATTGTTATAAGAGTAATAGTATTACAAAACACATTAGATAGGCGTGTTTGTGTGTTACATGATTGTTTTGGTGGTAAACATGAGCTACTCACAATCAGTGAACTGTATGTACTTTACTTAAAAGGCAGCAACAAGCTGGGTTGTTTTTCTGGTGTACACATAATATGGGTGCAAAGAGTGCAAAGTACAAAATTGAATGAAATCCAGGCTACTCGACCCAAACACAAACAGTTCAGTGTTGTGTTTGTGAGTTGAGCTTTTCCTGTGTGACTTGATTTGATTGTAAAAATTGAGTTGACTGATCTCCTTAATTGTAAAACACATTTATTTTGTACTTGTGATCTGATTCGAATGCATTAGTACTATATTGCTCCTTGTTTTATCCTTATTTAATTTACTATCAATTCTACGAAATCAATTCATGTGAAAAATAAGGACTTTGTCAACGTAAAGAGACAAATGAAATTGCCTTAGCAGGAATTGGGTTGGTCTCACAACGGTTTAATAAAATCGTATTATTTGGTATGCAGCAGACTGAATCCACTCATGGAACCATTGAAGATGTATTGTATACAATATTAAACCTCTTTGCTTCAATTCGACTGCAATGATTGTATTGTGTTAGTGTTATTGCTCCTACGGATATTAAATTTGTTCTTTGATGGTTGTACGTGTGATATCCATTTAACAATACGGAGCCTTCAATTGCTGGGAAATATATGTGAAGAATTATTTGTTAAACGAGGCACACATTTAATGGGTAATTGGATTCTTGAATGTACAAAACGATTGGTTTTTTACTATACTGTAGTTATAGACCCCGAAGATGTATTAATAGCATAAATAGCGTTGTATGTAGTGTATGTGTAAATAGGTCTCAAGATGGTTTGAATATAAATAGGAATATTACATGGTGGAATGGAATGTTAGCACGTGAAAGTGCATTATAGGGAACAGGGAGGCGAGTAAGTTCTCATTTGTAATTCTGAATGAATAAGCATGAGAGAATAGAATATTTTAGCAACGGAGAGCTAGAAAAGTCAGATGAGACACATGGATAAAATAAGAATCCACAGGGAAAGTAAAAAACACAAGACGTCCTCACTCATTAGCTATTTCTCACGATTCACTCTCACTCTCCTACCATTTCAATTCAGCCTAAGAAACAAATACATTCATTGTCAGACTACCTACTACAACCAATGTGGCCCTTTTGTCCCGTTGTGTTAGTGCAAGCAGGTTGCTTACCAGTAGCTACATGTTTTCATATATAGGAACTTGTACTTCATTTACACAAAAGGACAGAAAAGGCCTAGAAAAACAATAAGTACCTAAGGGGATGGTTTTTAGATCGGAGGGTATACATAATTGAAAACCAACACATTATAGCTTCATTATTTGCAAGCAATATACATAATGTTTGCAATTTTAATGAAACCTCTAACCTACATTCGAATTGCTCCACAATTTGTTTTTCATAGCTACCTAAACAGACAAAATGAGTGGTATAATAAAGGAGATTTTAGCTTTTCAATTTCATGCAGATCCGTTATTTTATTTTGCACTAGCTTTAATGTTAAAAATACTTCACTCGCATTTTTCAATGTCCCCTCACGACACGAAGCACAAAACTTGTATTTTTACTTGTTCAATTTTATATTAAATTTGTACACTTTGTGGAGTATCATTTTTACGTACGTGTTGGGCACTTTGTTCACGCTCCACGGTTTTTATGTAGTTCAACTAGATTTTAATATGTACATATAAATACTGTGCTCTGAATCACAACTGCTACTGTGGGAAGATTTCGTCTGATCTCAACCACCACTGTGTGGACGTAGAACCCTGTGAATAATATAATATAATATTATTAGTATTATGAGAAATCTCTATGGAGTGTGTGATATCTGTAAAATATTTATGTAGGTAGGCACACTGTACAATAGCTCTCGGTGTAGTATATGTATAATATGCTGGTAGACCCCAGTAGTACACTATCGTATGAATGAATGAGTGAATGAAAAGACTAGGGCTTTAAATCCTTCTGGCTGGTGCTACCCTTACATTACACCATGAATCTTTACAGATCGTAAAGAAGGGGATTTAAATTTTGTAGCTTGAGTCAAGTCAAAGTGAGTGAGGCAAGCTAAGCTGAACTTCTTAACTGAAGATGAAGAGACGCTAAGGCATCAGATTACATTAAAATACATTAAATAAAAACGGATATTCATTCATCGCAGTCAAAGCTCTGTTTTTTCGGTTTCAGTTGGGGTTTTCGTATTGTATCATGTAATACTCATATAGCAACACAGTTGTATCATATCATTCATTTAGTATATGTGTAGGGGATAGGAAGATATGATGATACTACCATCATGCTACTAAAAACCAATAGTTTATTATTATCCTTTGGGGAAAGAATGAATAGCCCATATAGAATCGTTTTTGTTTTTGTTCCATTCTTCATCTTCTTCTTCTTCTAAACTCAAGCTATGTCGCTCTTCTGACAATGAAGGGGGAAAGCTTTTCTTCTTTCTCATCTCAACACCAGAACAGTCTCACTATGCAGTCACGACTAGTTTTGTAGTTGTAAACCCTTTAACTTTCCTTTGCGCTTATTCTCAGTCTCTTTTCCGCCAAGAAGATTTTTACAAGGGAACAGAAATATAATGTAGTGGTTGCTGTACAAGGAGGAGTGTGCTTCTTTTTAGCGTGTTGCTCCACAGCCAAACACTTTGCTCCTAGTTTTAGAGAGAAGTTACTGCACAAGACAGCAGTTTAATGATAATGGTAATATTATTCTTAATGTAAATGCCAAGTCAGACACGTCCCTCTTTAAATTCATATCTTCCTTACGATAACTTACGCTTATAGTGATAAATTGTGGCTACTTTATGTAATGTCATATTATGTGTGTGTATGTGTGTGTTCTAGAATACGTGCATAGGTTATAATCACATCACTTTGGCTTCAACCCACAACAGCTTCTCCAGTCGCCAAGAAAATCTAGTGGGTTGATTACTTGCTACACTTTTATTATCATGTAGTTCATTGCCACAAAGCACCAAATGAAGTCCACCACCATCAAAAACTTTTCCTTAGTAGCTTGGCTATTTAAATCTTCCCTAACTTGCCTACATGAATGCTTCAATAAAGAAATCATTATCATAACTACTAGAGGTGTCAACGGGCAGATATTTTCCAACTCGAACCCGCCCGAACTCGAAAATTTCAGACCCGAACCCGACT
>JAQFYB010006723.1:0-11775 GCA_034694085.1 Pogonognathellus longicornis
GTCATTGGATGCGTGCGCATCCAGTATTACGTTTTCGTTCGTTATTTTAAGGTATTCGTTATTTCCGAACTCTTCTAGTATAAAAATGTGGCTTTGTGGTATGAATTCAAACCACAGCATTTGCACGTTGTGTTTACATACCATGCGTTAAATAATTCATCCGTTTGCGTGTTTTTCTTTTCACGTGTCCTAGAAATAATTATTATAGCAGATGATTATATTAGATTTGACAAAGTGGGCGAAAAATTCTACTGCGAGGACAAATGCATGGTATTTAACAGATTGAGATGACAAGATAAGTCACGTCATGCAACGGCACGTTACAACCACATGAAGTTTATGAAATAAAATATGAACTGTTAAAGGTAAATGAAGGTGTGACTCCAACACGAACACTATTTGGTAATGTGAGGGCACAAAAGGTGACACAGTCAAGTGTTTACGTGGGTGTACATGCGAATGATAGAACATGAAATCGTGCTTTATCATATACAATCCTAAAACCGGAATTCGGATTTTTAGACTGATTTTAGATTACTGAGATATTTTCTATTTTTTGCTCTCTTGTAATTCTTTTGTTTACGGGATAAGCTTTATTTACTTTAGGTCAGGTTACTGCTTTTCATTCACTTTTCTTTTTATTGCGTATCTTGTTCAATTCATTTTTTGTATTCAATTGAAGAGTACGCCTTCTGCAGTATCAGAAACTGTTGAAACGAACATTTCAAACTGGAATAAGAATTCAAAAATACCAAAAATTTCTTTCATATCATTTCCTTTCATTGGGAAGAACTCAATACTTACTGATGTTGATAAAAGAAACAATGCAAACTCTTTCTTGGGGGAATGTAAGACTTGTATAACCTCTCAGGCGTTTTAGAAAGGTACATATACCAACAAACAATAACAACCTTAAAATTCTACTCATGAATACAAGAAATATCGTGTGCTATGTAAACTGAAATTACATAATATTTACATTTGGACATTGGAAGTAAAAACAAACCTACAAAGTTTGTTTTTACGAGACAACATTTTGATCCACAGTAAACCATCGCAAAGCAGCCATAATCAAGTATAAGAAAACTTTAATAGCGGTGGAGAAATTGAAACTGTGAATTTAAATCATCTTTTACAATGTACCAAAGTCCCCATACCCTCTGTCCTCTTACCCATTGTCCCTATATCCATTTCCCCATACCCAATTCCCCATATCCGTTGCCCCCATACCCAATGTCCCCATATCCATTGTCCCTATACATAGATATAGTTATCATCGTCTCAGTCCGTTATCGAAATACGTTTAACGGAAATGGACGAACAGAGAAACAAATCATTACTTTAAGTACTTTCAGATACTAGTTCTATCTGTAATGCTTGTTGAAATCGCTGCTATCCTTAATCCTGTAAGTGTAACAGAGATAAAGTAACAAAGGTCACGGTGCAGTTCACCCCACCCATTAGTGAGTGTATTAAGTTTTGTCAAAATAGTATGAAAATGGGTTCTTTACATCATTATCATGATGACGATGACAGATGGACAGACAAATGGTTCCTACAAAGTATTGCTCCAATACTTAATAAAAATGAACGGCAAACAATTTTAGGTCGGTACATTTGTTGTTGTTGACATTTGTTGAGACAATTCCAGATGAAAAAACATACTTCTAGTAAATGCATCTATAACTCCATTTCACAGCAAATCTAGAAGATAAATGGCGAATCATTCAAAATCGTGGATAAAATATTTGTAATAGAAATAGAATAGAGTAGGTAACTTTTTTATGTAGATATACCTAACAATAACTAGATATGTGCTCGGTAATTCTATGGATTTTCTGTCTCGCATAAATAATTGAAATGGAGGAAGTTAGGGTAATTTTAATACCTACCTGCACCATCAGCATAGTATTTATCAGTTTCATATTTAGAGTTACATAAAAATACAAACAAAATAAATCTAAACAAAAGTAAACAAGTCATTTTTTGTATCTACTCATTTACATGTGAGATTTGCATGTAAATCATACGAGACTACCATGATATGATTATCATTCCTCGCGTGATGAAACTATTCCACGAGTAAATCATGTCATGTCAGAATAAAAGTTGCATTGTATCCTTGCATTACAACAACAATTACACACATTCAGGTACTTATATAATGCAAGTTGAGTTATTCATCATTCATAATATAGTCAAAGTTAGTTTTTGTAGTCAGAAAACACGATGCCACAAATAAATATGACTAAATTGTTTACAACATTATAACCTACCTTAATACTTACCTTGTGTGTACCTACAATAGAAAACTGGTGTGTATGAAAGAGTACCTATTCCGATTGCTGGTGAATTTACAAGAATGAATGGAATAATTGTGTTATTTTAGGCTATTTAAATGTACTACCCATTCCAAAGTAAAGTAATGATAGAATTTGTTATTTAAGATGACTCCGGTATCTCCAGTAATTTACCTCCAGGCGGATATTAGTAGTAGCTACATAAATACCTATTCCTACAACAGACATTGATAGAACAGATTACATACGAACATAAAATAATATATCTATATTACAGTATACCGATGGCCACTGATTCCATCACATAAGTAATTTTGTGTTCGAATTTATTATTGATTACTTTGTGTTCTCAGATATTTCATTGTTAAATTAATGGAACAATGCATTCCTTACTATGTGTGTACAGATTACAGATGTATGTACTAAAAAAATGTAGTAGTTAATTGTATTAATTATTCTGTAATAAAATGTAACCTACATTATATATAAAATATGTATACCTATATGTACCTATATTTATTATTCTCGACATAGATTTGACTGTAACCAACTTGTTATTAAAATTAATTTCACACGATCTAATTTATTTGCTATAGTGCAGAAATTTGTAAGTTGCTAAAATACAGATGCCGTGTATTTTTGCAGACTGCAGCCACGCATCTGTTTCGTGTTGCTTGCCAATAAAGCGTTTATCTACTTCTACTAAACTGAACACGAAATATTTTTCTATTTATTGATTGAGCCGAAATCTCATTTGTTATTATCATTATTAAGTCTTCCTTATTCTTATAATAATGATAGTTTTGTAGCTTTTGCCTTTACTACTTCACTTATCTCTGACTCCATAAAATATTTCATGTTGGAAATAAAAGAATAGCTTAATATTAAGTAACATCAATTCCTTATATTCAATTAGGTACTGTTCTAGAGAACATTCCTAGCACAAAGAACATTTGTATGCTAGTGCTGCATGCTGGTACCTACATGGATTCTCTTACTTTCTATAGCAAGGTCCCTATAATAGTGTAGGTGTTTTGTGTTTCACGAACGAATGGAAATGTAATGAAGCTCTATTACAGCTAGCGATAATACTAAGTGGCAATATTACAGTTGTAGATATATTTGGAGCTTACAGATGCAATAATAATTTCATTATACGTAGAAGGTATGTGTATTAGAGGACATCTGTGCTATAAAAGTAACCTGTGATTCGGGAATCTGGCATTCAGTCAGATAACTTCATCAAAAAATCAGCATGAGTTAGAAGAAAAAAAAGAGAATTCACACCAACTTTCAGAGGATCAAAAGAAAAAATCACAAAAAGATTCTTTATTTCAGTGCGTGTCCTCTGCTCTGTCCAAGGCCAGAAGTTTGTTGTCCTTCATCTGGATCTACACGAGCCCCGTTATATGCATTCTATTTCTTACCCGGATATTTATACATTTAACTAATAGCATACCTCATCCACTAGAATAATTTTAATTTTCAGCCTGAATGCAAATACACCACAGGTAATTCTATTTGAGTACCAACATAACTTACAATAGGTGGTACCTTAAGTGATTATTTTTATTAATTATTACTTACAATTATCGCAAATCACATAGTCTTTTTAGGTCGCTCCTTATCAGCTTGCGAATTATTTCCAAAAGGTTTTGTGCACGAAACAAAGTGGAAAGCTTCAGGATTGTTTTTAATTATCATCATTACATTAAACCTTACAGATATAATAAGTACCTATTTTAAGGGGAAGAATACCTACCGATGTCGGATGTAAATGGATGAACTTGAAATACCTCGTCAAAAGCTCACATTTCCTACGACCAAAATAATTTCAGTAAGGAGTTTAAGAAGAGGACAAGGTCGATTGCACAGAGTCATGCAATCTAAAACACAGGCAATGTTTATGTGCTGGCTGACCCTATATTGGAGCATTCTACAAAACTTAGGCTAATATCTTAATTTACAATGTTCTTAATACACCTGTGTGAGTAATACAGTAGTAGTAGTAGGTACATTGAAATATTTAACCTTAAATGTTTACTGAAGCCGTCAACAATGCATTGTGTGCCCATAATATTTAGTTACAGACCTAAATAATCTCTACTTTTTATTTATTTATCTAATAAGTGAGAATTTCCCTAGGTTAGTAATACATGTAGTATACAATTAAGCTGAAAACAACATAGGTCGTCTCTAAACAACGTTGCATGTGCGTGATTATAGTGTTTTAAGTTGGTAGTTATATGCGCATCAAAAATTTAATACCATTGTACGATGTTAGGTATACTACACAGTAGAGTGGTTCAACAAACATTTACATATTATTATGATTACTATTATACGTTTTTTAGTGGATTCCTTTGCATCACCTTATGTGCCTACTCCAATTATGGGTTAAGAAATACCTTCTGATGCAAGTGACCTTTATTTAAGGTTAAAATGCAGTATTCATTATTATTTAAGACTTCAGGATAATACAGACAAGACATGCCTCTTTGTAATACAAATACAAATAAACCCATTTTTTGGACAAAGAAACTTCCTTCCTTTTGTATACCTCTGTGAATTTCATGATGTTTCTTCCACGTGAATACGTGATACATATCTTTATTTTACAAAAAAATCAAAGTATCTTTTCAGAACTTTAAAAACTATTTTATTGAAACAAGATCATTATTGAGGCGAATTCATGTTGAATAATAAAACAAGGTAACTAATGTGAGTTAGTCATAAGAAGGCTCAAATTACCAATGCCAAAAAAGTTTGTCGGCTTAACAGATCTCAAGGTTTGCAATCTTCATGTACATTGACCATTATGTTGTACCTTATGAGGATTTTCCATCAGTCTGGTTTTTGAAAAGGTCAACAAAAAGTGTTAGTAACTTGCCCCAGGTTTCCCATGTACGCGCATAAAACAATACATTGAATTAATATTCACTTAAAACGTGAAATTTAAAGATTAAATATTAAATTCTGTGTTTAAGTGGTATAGGCGCAAAATGTTTTTACTCTCATACAATTAGGTTTTTGTTTCTTGTAACAAGATTAAAACTCTTTGTTTGCATAGCATATTCCTACAACGATCATATTTCTAGTACTATTAGTATACTCCAAGGTGCATAAAGGACTACGCAAACCCATTTGGGAAATCTTTAAGCATATTGGTGTACTCCCAATTTTTTCATATGTATTCATATTTGAAATACTAATTTTCTAATAACTTCCTACGAATTCAATGCAATATACTACACAAGTATTACATAAATATTATTTATTAGAGTAACCTACATAGAAATATTATCAAACTATGAAAAATTATCAGGCTTTACAGTTACTTGAAATAATCTGTAAAGTATATGTATAAATGTTTTTAACTTTTGTTGTATTTATTTTGTTCGTGGTGATTATTGCACAATGAAACTGTTTAATGAGAGTCATACATAAACATCTACAACGGGCCGCTAACGGAATAATAATAATTATTTCCTTTGAACAAATACTGATAATTATTAGGCATATTTGATTGTCTACCTTCTATACTAAAATCGATAATAAAATAATTAAAATGATACATTTAACAAGCGTAAGGAAGAGGAAGGTACCTACGACTGACTGGCTAATCATTATGGAATATGTTATACATACATATAATATTATGTGACTCATTTGCATTGTACATAATTTTCATCTGTGAAGCTCAAATCCCATAGTATGTACTGCAGGTACTAACACGTCTAGTTTCTATACATGAACATCCGTTGAACTAATGGTAGCTAAAAAAATAGTGGTTGGCCCTCACAGTTTCAAGAAAACAATTATTTGCTCGAATGACGAACATTATTGATAAATTAGATATTGGATGGATAGACAATATGATTTGCCTATCGATGCGAAGTTTCAGCAGGAAAATATTTACTTAAAATAATAATAAGAATGGATTTTCGTTACAATCTGATGAACTTAGTGCTGGTAGTTCTGTGTCCTTTAGAAATGCATTAATTTCTTACCTTTTGTATGGCAATGGCATAAAGTGAGTTCATCAGTTCAGGGAGCAATGTGAGTGTTGAGTTGCTGCAAGTCTGCACAGTCGAAGAATATAAGATGACCTACGTCATGATCATGGCCAAGGTTTTGCAACAAACAATCAAAGCTGCATTGAACATTCTACGCTTCACTTGCTATGTATTTTACTCTAATATTATTGCCATGATTATTATTAAGTTTTTGCATTTAAATAGATATACATGCATACATGCATACATACATACAATACAAAGGTACCTACATACATATCGTGTATTCATCCATAATATACCCATATACACCTTATTTGCAACCTGTTCAATATAGCATGTACATGTGAGAACATATTTTGACGTATCTTGACCATCAAACATGATTGCATTACATATGTGAAACTACAAAATTGTCTGAACTTCTACGACTACATATACAAAAGTCTGGTTTGCTGCTGCTGGACTTGTTCTGGATTCTGGAGTGGACTGGAGATTGGGGAAGATTCGCTTGCGTTTGGTTTGTAGGTTTGCGTAATAAATTTCTCAACCTGTTTGCAGAAGTCTAGCGTACTTCAAAGTAGCCTGGGGCCACCCACTTGTACCCATGCAACATATACACCTGTATATTGTGTATAGATGCCATCATTCACTTGTATCAAGCACCGACTAGTCATGCAAGTACACAACAAGTCTATGTAATTGTTCTGCTTTGTTTTGCTATGCTAAGTATATCCAGCCCAAGTTTCGTTTAAGATTCCACTTAAAGGATTGTACTTAAAGAATTGTAGGTATGTAAGTATATATAATAAAAGTGATAAATAAGCAGATGATTGTTCATAGCAGAACCCACTGTTGCGCTGCTCAGTCAACATCACAACGTTCGCACTCCAGTTTTATTATTCACAGAACCATAAGTGCAAATATTCATACAATCATACATAAAATATAAGTTTTAAGAACTGTAAACACAGACAAGACCATTTTATTTTTTAACAGCTCTCAAAGCTAAAAGGAAAAAAAATAGCTACAGAATAAAACCTTTGTTTGCAAGGAAATTTTGTTTTTTTAAGTGAAAATTGAAAAATGTCGCTAACTGTGGCTTCCACACCTCAGCCTCCAAAATCCCCGAAACTGTTTCGGAGTCAAAAGGAAGAGCCGAAGCCAGAAACATCTAAAATAAAAGGATTGGTTCCAACATGGGTGAAAGGAGACTACATGAGAGTTGGTCCTGGAAAGTTTGACTTTGATAAAGACTTTTCAGTGGAGCATTTTTTTGATGGATATGCAATTGTTTCAAAGTTCTCCATTGATAATGGAAATGTCACTCTGGAAAAGAAGTTTTTGGAATCAGACGCTTACAAGAAAGCTATGATTGCACAAAAACCTGTTGTTGCTGAATTCGCCACTAAATCTTCTCCCGATCCTACAAAAGGATTTTTCTCTAAAATGATTCCATCAGTCGTAGGCACCAAATAACATTTATTACATATTATCCTTACATTTTTCCAATCATATATTTTTACAGCTAACAACATGTAATTTATAAAATACTTTTGTTTGTTCCAGATTCCAGAGTTGTCTGATAATGGCAATCTTTCTTTGTTTGCCATCGGAAGCGATATATTTGCTACTAGCGAAACTTGTTATTTCCGTGAAGTTAATCAGCAAACTCTGAGCAGCACCGACAAATTCGATACAAATAAATATTTTGGACTCAACACGGCCAGTGCCCATCCCCTTACAGACGAAGAAGGTAATACATGGAACATCGGAGCTTCTGTTTTAACCGGGATCAAATTCAATGTGGTTAAGATCCCTCCTATTGGGAAAAAAGAGAGTCCTAAAGATGCTTTTAAGAAAGCCAAGGTGATTAGCAGTATAACTAGCTCTCATAAAACGATGTTGAGCTTCTGCCACAGTTTTGGAATGACAAAGCGGTTCATTATAATAATCGAACAACCTTACGTAATGAACGTGTCTAAAGTACTAGGATCCGTTTTGCAAAAGGGGCAATCTCCAAGTAATTGGCTTGAATGGCATCCAGAATTCATCAACAAATTCATTATCATTGAGAAAGAGACGGGGAAGGTCCTGAAGACGGAAGTTGTGTCGGAAGAACCATTCTTTTTCCTTCACATCATCAACTGCTTCGAAATCAACGATCATGTTGTAATTGACTTGACAGCTTTCCCGAACGCCAACACTGTAGCTAATTTGAGTTTGAATAAGCTGAGACGGATGAGTATTGATGAGGGGGATAACGCTCGAGGAGAGCGCTACGT
This sequence comes from Pogonognathellus longicornis, assembly GCA_034694085.1. Lineage (NCBI taxonomy): Eukaryota > Metazoa > Arthropoda > Collembola > Entomobryomorpha > Tomoceridae > Pogonognathellus > Pogonognathellus longicornis. Next base: position 8,602 of record JAQFYB010006723.1, read on the forward strand.
TATTCCTTTGTTGGATTTGGAAGATGCTGCAGAAAACATCAACCAAGTTTCTCTGAAAGTGGAAGCCAAAGCTGTGCGTAAAGGGAAACAACTCATACTGACTCCGGAAATCATCACGGAAAAAGGCTTGGAGTTTCCCGTCATCAACAAGAAATTCTTAGCTAAGAAAACTAGTTTTTACTGGGCAACCGGCTCGGCTCAAAAGGGATTCTTTGAGAATGCTGTCGGCAAAGTTCATGCGTCCAAGAAAGAAACAATTCTATGGAGAGAAAGTGAACATTATTTTCTTGGTGAGCCGATGTTTGTTCAGAATCCTAATGCCACGACAGAGGACGACGGAGTACTCCTTACTGCTGTAGTTGACAACCGTGACGACCATAATGACTTCCTCTTGTTCCTTGACGCTAAAACCATGAAGGAATTGGGCAGAGCTGAATTCAAAACTGAAATTCCACAAGCTCTTCATGGAATCTGGATCCAAGCACCAGACAAGACGAAAAAGTAGAAGATTGATTATACAGGGACAGCACGTTCTCCCATAATAAGCTTACTTTGTTTGTAGGTAATGCAATATTTCACTTGAGACATTCTATTACCTTCATTCTAATTACACTGTATACTTTAAGCTTATTGTCTGGATAATATTAAACCTTTCTGTAACAAACTGTGTACTGTGTGTAACAGTTATAGCTAATACGTAGGTAATGTTAATGACATAGAAATAGGCCTAGGTAAATAGAAAGGTTATTGGTAGTGGATTAATATGGGCAGTCTCCCATTTTTGCTAATGTTTGTTATTTCCGCGTAAATTTCCTAATGTACGTATAATCGTAAACGTGACTGAAATCCATACTGATCCACCACAACAAATGTATGTATGTGTGCTATCATTTAGATACATTTACTCCCAACATTGTGCTCATTCTTGACATATCTAGAGATACCTAAGAAATTGTAATTTAAAAGCAGTTATGTATAGAAATATTAATTTCCAGTTGTAACTATTTGTAAGTTAATAAATTCCTAAAGTAAAATGGACTTTCGGGTCGTTCGTAACTGCTCATCGATTTTGTGGTTGTAAACTACGCTAGTGTAATATCCGTTGTACCTAATAAAGTTACGTTTTTAATGTGTTCTTCACAAACGCGTTAGTCTCAACTTTCTACTATACATTTATATTCACAGTATCGAATTCAACGAAATTCGGTTCATATAAATGTAATTTAGGGATTTATATTTATTTATTTTATAATACCTAACTTACCAAATGGGAGGCACTATATATAAGAAAAGAATTTACTTAGGGTATTTCATTTGCAAATCATAAAAGATCTGCATACAACTTCCACGTATTCAATTCCAAGTATCAGTATTCGACTTTGTAAATCATAATTAACACAAATATTAGAAAATTACAATTTTAATTGTTATTACAATTTTTAGGCTACCTATATCATCATCAAAACAAGTTTCATAAACAATGTCTCAATAAGTTTAATCCTATTTTTCACCTCAGATGAATTCACATGTTCCAAGATAAATAAGTAGGTAACCCAGATGACCATGATTTACCATGGTCTACAAATCACCCTTACAAGTTAAAAATTAGATAATGTAGTGAATTAAGTAATGTCAAGTATGCATATTAATTTTTTTTAATCGTATGCGTCTCACTTGTATGTAGCTTCACATTTTTCTTGCTTTTTACGTTTATGTAAAACATTTGTGAGCAGAAAAACCAGTATAAAATAGATGCAAAAATAAGCAATGTTTTTACTTAGCTTGGCTGTAGCTTATGAATTCAAGCAAAACAATTTTTCACCATTTACTATCTGCGTTGTAGAGAGATGCATATTCCTATATATTATAAGCCCCATTTAGCTGCAAGCGGAAATTGTAAATAGATACTGGCTGTGCTGAACTAAGTATGCTGGAATACGCAATACTAAGTAGAAGTAAAGGAGATGGGTATTTGATCATGTGAGGATAAAAACACAATTGTTCACAACACATTCGGCATAATAAATTATTACAACATTATTTTTACAAATGTTTTATGAAGAGGTGTGGGAAATTCTATTTCATAATTCTGCATTATACATTTGAATAAAAATTAATAGTGAATCAATTGGGGATTTAAGTTTTGTAGGTGGATGTTAGATTGAAAGGGCTTACCCTTACATCCACTAATCGGGATATAATTCTCTGAGAAAAGTGTTTTATTCCACGATTACATTTGTTATCAAACTGGAATTTCTTGTATAATTGCAGAGGGAAAAGAAGAAGCGTAGTTTCCCATATTCTACATTTTTTTTCAACATGTCTTTTTATGTCGTTTATGTGCATATATATATATAGGATGGAAATTGATGTCTTATAAAGTGTTCCTATAACTATATAGATACTTTACCAAAACTCATCGCCAGTGATTCATACACAGTTTTTTTGGTGTGGATGCTGAAACTACTAACTACTGCAATGCGACTAAAGTAAAGTCATACTCAAGTAAAAGTACACAGAATACTTCAGATTGGTTGAATGCATGTAGAATAATAATATAATTTAGTTTTTTACTATGCTGGAAGATAATTATTAGCTATTATTACCTAACTCTTTTCGTATAGAATCTTGAAAATAAGGCTGCTATTGCAACTTGGAAGACGAATAAAACCATTTTCGCCTTTATTTCGCTCCAGAATTTTCCTCATAACAGAAATCATGTTCAACATTAAATTAGACATGTAATTGTTATTTATATTTAGTTATTTATACCGTACCAAGCCCCTAACCCTATATAATATACGCACCATTGCGCATTGTACCTTCAAATAAAAACAAAACCATTCTCAATTATAGAATAGGTCACGTAATGTAATTTTAAGTCTCATTGTGTTTAGCATTCCAGTCTCGTGAGTCGGAGAATACGCACATTAAATAACATTGCACAATATAATTTTATAAAAAACAATGAACACCAATTAATTAAAAATTCTAATTTAGAAATCGAGAACCCGGAACCTGTAAATCTAATTTATAATGTCTATAAATTATAATTCAAAGAATTGACAAACGGCATTTGTGACTCAAAAACCAATACTATGGGGCTTTTCAAATGCTCGAGGTTAAAGCCAGGTAACAGGTTAAAATCTGTTAAAAAGTTAAAAGTTAAGACGG
>JAQFYB010006724.1:0-11774 GCA_034694085.1 Pogonognathellus longicornis
CAATTCCATAAGTGAATAAGTGACTTAATCCAGAAGTGAGAAGTAAGAATTGAAAGGTTTTGAATACCCCTATTGTAATAGCACCTCTAGAATTTTAATGTGGACAAAATGGGGAAAAGACGATATGAGTTCAGGGAGTCTAATATACATGGAAGTTACATAAATACATAGACAGAGATACTACACTGTATATATAGGTATATAGAGGTACTTGCCTGAAGAAGTGGTAGGAACAAGGAAAGGAAAGTGTTAAGCCTTGGAGTGTGTGTTGCGAATGCATAGTGTAATGATGTGATGTGCCTCTTCAAGTTTCAATCAATAATGTGGGATTTGCTGTTTTCATTCCGTAATGGATTTCCCATGCATAGTAATGCGAAAAGACGGTAGCGAGACCTAGAGCTTTGCGAAAATACTTAGGAAAGAAGATTGAATTGAAATGAAGGATGGTGTAGAAATTTGTCTGGTGGTCCGAGTGCGTACCCTTTCACTCTTCTACTTATTTGTGTCTATGTGTAGGTGAGCATAGAGAGCTTAAAGAAATGTAAAGAAGCTCAATTCACTTATTTCTATCTACAAATTCCATTTCAAACTCAGCTTGAGTAGAGATACCACACTTAACTCGGATGAGACCTATACCGTACTGTGCACGTCTATGTTATATTTTAGTACAGTAACAGTAAGCTGCTGGATAAATGAAGGATTCTTGTATACTACTAATGGAAACACACTACGAACTTAGAGATACCTATGCTTAAGGTTTGCAAGAAATGAAGACGAAGAAGGAAAAACTAAATGTACACATAGTACGCAGTATTGTTATACGATGATGAATCATTGTGTGTTGAGTGTTGAGTTTTGAGAGTTGAGTACTTTCCGTTCTTCCTAACTCAACTCTTATGCTTGTGCCAGACTCTATAATAATAGTTTTACGAAACGTCAGAGTGAAATAGACATATTCTTTGTGATTTGTGTATCTAAGTGTGTACACAAAGCATATAGTACATAGAGCGTTTATACAAAAGAAAGGAGCAAGAAACTAAGAAAGGCTTTTACATACATACCTACTTCCTACCTATACATATTAGTATTATATACATTACAAATACTTTATGGGAAACGAAGGAAGAAATAAAACCCGAGTGAAAATACATGTAGTTGTTTAGTCTTGATTACATTCCATTACCTGACACCCCCATTGTAAGTAGAATGTGCACTATAGAAGTTTGTGTGTGTACCTATGCCGTATAACACATAACACATAACACAGGAAGGCGCTTCTCTTTCATTCCGCATCCGCATGGTTTATGAGGAAATAAACATTATTCTTACAACGAAAGCCACCTACCTAACCTACCCCATTCATCATAAATTATATACTTTCACTTAGTGTCCTTGGCTGGAGAGCTATAACGGTGTTTTATTCTGATTTTAATTAATATGAGTCGTTATTTATACGTAAGTTAGTGAGTTGCCCGTGAGTTGATTCAGACTGTTGGGAATGAAAAATGAGGAAAGGTGCAACATTTGAATTTATTAGTAGATTTTCGGTTTTCTATTGCAAACCAGTGACAGGAATAAATTTTGGAGGGGAAGGAAGGGAGGAAATAAAGCTCTGCTTTGCGACACTGTACAACTATACATGTAAAAACAAAACGATATACGTAGAAGATATATCGAGACGTGTGTATTTTATATACATACATAATATATAGATTCTAGACAAACTGGGAAAAGGGGAAAGAAAACAACGGAATAACGGAAACCACTTTACAATCTGTCATTGAATTGAAATGGAACTGTGCACACCCATCATTTTCTTTTCTTCTTTTTGCTAGTTTCCCAATCTAAATCTTTTATCTGGAGCATCTATCCTGTATTTGTGTTCTGTTCACCAGTAACTGAGTAGCTGTACATGTAATTCTAACTCTCTCCCAGTTCTAGCCATTCCTTTCTTTCGCAGCAAACTAAAACTCACACAAATCTAAGAAAACCCATTATTTCTACTACTCGTACTACAAATTACCTATTATAGTTAGAAAGTAGCTAACACTCACATAGGTTGTAGGTACAGAGCTTGTAGTCGTTTCTCCATGGTAGACCTAAAACCTAGATTACTCAAACTAAGAATAAGCCTTTTCTCTTTCGCGTTTTGGAATAGAATGTTCCATGTCTGTGATGTTATTCTATTATATTGCATTGCCTTTGGGTTCGTCTCGTCTTACGAGGTTTCAGCAGACCAGGGAGTATTCTTCAATGAATTTAATTAGTTTCTGCTCCATGGGCGGCTACCCACATTAATCTCATGCGGAGATATCACAATTGAAAGCTACACCGAAGAAAATAAAATACAGCACACTCAACAATGATTTTTCTGCTCAGGGCACAAAGGGAAATGACAGGAAATTGCTCACTTTTACATTTATTCCGAATCTTTCCTTTCGTCCAGTTAGAAAGAAACCTAACACTAATAAAAAGGTAGAAAAAAAGAAATGTGATAATGTGAAAATGCTTTGCGCAAAAGGAGAAGTATTAACGGGGGAAAAGAAGAAAATTGCAACCCACTAACTTTTTTTACATTTCACACCAGTTTATTTTTATTGTAAGTTTCAATGGCAAAAAAGACGTACGATGTTCCGCAGCAATAAGAAAGTACAGTACATCCATTCAAAGTCATACTGTTTTTATGGTTTATTCGAATCCACGAAACGTGAAGCGGAAGTTTGCTACTCCTCCTCCTGGCAACTTCTTATTACGGTGAAAGATGACGACTTCCATTTGAGGATCATCATCCGAAACATAAATGTCCTGAAAAAGAGCACATTTCATTATTCCTCTTTTATTTCATGACAGCCTCAAAGGATTTGAACTTTTCAACGCAGTTACATTAAAGCCAACTTTTAGGTGCAAACTGAACCTTCCGCAGCAGCGGCAGTTAACTTCCTACCTTAATACTTTACTGTAAGCAACCCTAAACTAGTAAAGCCTCTATTACTGCAACTTTACTAGACGGACTATTCATACATAATTGCAGAACTACTAGTACTAGCAACAGAATTCGGAGAAAGTCCGCCATAAACTCTCATTTGAAACTTTCTATTTACTTTGTCCAATTTTCTCCAGGGCACTTACTTACACCTACCTAACATATATCCTGAAAATTAAATACGTGTCATACTAGTATTATTAGTTTTATTAGCGAAAAGTAATTTCCACTTCCAGCTCCACCAAGTCAAGTCATATCCAAGTCAGCTTGTATCCCCCTTTTCTAATAATTTTACGAGTCCCACTTTTAATTGGCAACATCTGGAGAAGTTGCACACAACAAATACAGATATATAATTGTATATACATACATCTCAAATCAAATATTAAGTTGGCAGATATACGTTGTCGCAATCGCAATGCATTTTAGTGATGTTAGTAATAAAATGTGTTACGGTTACTTTAAACTCGATATGGGTTTATGAGGTGCCTGACCTGGGCAGTGAAGAAGAGAAATGCTGGAATGAAGTAGTTGCTACACAGAGCTGACTGGATACGACAGGTCACAAGTACACCAGGTTATAGATTTTCCAGTGAAACTTCTGCTGTTAAGTGTTCTGTCGTCGACGATAACAATAACAGTGAAAACCACTTCATATGATACTCAAGTGATCACAATTCTGGCTAAGTCGCTCTCTCATCTCCGGTCTGGAATGCCTGCTTTTGATGCTAAGAGTGGGGCAACTGCAAATATCCCGGTAGCAAAGTGTAATACATGAAGTCCATAAGTTGAGTTGACTGTTACCGTCACTGCTGATTAATGACTTTCCAGGAAAGCTACAGTTGCTCGTTCACATCGCATTAACAACAAACCTATAGCAAACAATTCAACCCAATCTCATCGTATCAAACAGTAAGTAGCAAGATACTCAATGTCAAATCCATTGGTTTATCTTTGTCCCTTCGTTCCTCCTAACTTTCATTTCACAACATCATAATCATAATATCATGCACTGCCAACTGAACCAAACTTCCTTTACTACACTACAACACTCTCAATTTTCCCCTTTACTTTACTACCTACATTTACTACCAGGAATGGGATGACATAACACAACGAATCTATCTGCAAGAACCATACGGAGTGTTATAGTACTTGTTCAAGATCAGATCGCAATTTCCTGTTTGCTGAACAGAGATACATACTGTGGAGTAAAGTAAACCTTCAGAACATACAACTAAACTAACAGATTTACAAATGATTAAAAGCAAGGAATTATATGCTGACTATGCACACACCAATATAATTTACAACGTCTGTCAGAAAAGAGCAGGCACATGAAACAGTATTACTGTATAAGAGAAAGTGAGAGACAGTTGAAAGGTTAGCAAAGTAGAGATTATGCATACAACATCACGAGACAGAAGAGACAATGCAATTCGGCAATTCTACAATGAGATGAGAATACTAGTACAACGTGGGAAACTCTGGAGTCGGGAACCTAGAACTCAAAACAGGGAACCTAATACCTCACCATACCATTAAACATGATCCCATACATTATTTCTCGTTTTGAAGCTCTCAACATTTTCCTCTTCATGTCCTCACACACCACCAAACGAGAAATGACACTTTTGATATGATACACTTCATACCACCACCACAGCTACAGCTACAACCTACAACAGTCAATAAACTAGCTATTCATATATAGCATTCTATTTTCGGAAAACGCAAACCTAACCAAACCACAACTCCCAGAGTGCTGTACTCAGTCTCACGTTTGCAAACTTAAGTTCTCATTCTCATCTCTTCAGCACAAGAAAATAAAATAATCAATACTCATCGAGACTGGAACTTTTAGCGATAGAGTTTCCTAATAATACTACAATACTAGTAATATTGTAGTATACTACACCTACAGATCTATCACCATTAAGCGAACAAACAGTATGATTTGATGAGTGACACAAAGCGAATTGTCGCAAACCATTATATCGAAAATAATGATGGTGTAGAAACATGAGTAAGGCAGTTTTTACCACTAACAATCTGATAAGCGTGGGAAGGGTTGCGAGTTTGCGAATAAGTATATAATTTGCACAGAATAGGTTTCTAATATTAGTACTTTAACTGATGCTAAAAAAGACAACGTACTCTGTCTTTTTCACTTTATGGCGTTTTTCCACTTTTATTGGCACTACGAGGCATACCTAGGTTGGCGAAAACATGAAACTCGTTTCACGCATATCCATAAAATGTTATCAATAATATGAATACAGATCCTAGCACATGTTGGTGAAAAGGTAGAAATAGAAATGACAGTTAAAGAAAAGATTGTATGCACATTTGAGTGATTAGTATAATGGCTTACAATTGGTCTATTACGTTTTTGTGCTATCACTATCGCACAATTGCACATAACAGTGACATGCAATAGGTTTCGTATATTATGAGTTTCACAGTTTTCTGGCATATGCATAGATAGAGATGTAAACAATTACAATAAATTGGCATAATAATGACTCTATTAAAGCCGACACGGTACATTTTCTTGTTAATGTTGCGTCTTAAATTCAATGATAGTTATCTGAAGTACATAAAGACACACATTAGATCTATTTCATTACATTCAGTCATGCTGTTCTTCTACTTTATTTTGAAATGTAAGTATTGAAGTATCTGTTTTTCCAAACCATAGAACGAGTAGTTGCATTTAAAAGAGACCCACCACAGACTTGAAATATCACGTCACAGTAGGTATCGCTGATACTTGGTGACAGTGTCAGAATAGAACTTTTAGATACATGCAGAAGTAGTAAAAATAAAAGGCAATCATATATCGTTGACTTGTTTTTTCGAACCACAAAAGAAACTCATATAATAACAACTGAAATAGTATAGCATAAAAATTGTCATGAAAATATAACGGCCTAACCGAAAAGTGATCCTTTACAAGGCGCTACATGCATTTATAAACATTTCTTTCTGGAATCGAAAGTAATAAACAGTATAAACATGTATAGCATTACCCAAGGTATTTAGAACATTTAACATCATAAAACCACTTATATAATATACGACTAACAATAAGACTCTTAGAGTATAATATACAGTTAATCATTGCCATCAGTATAGCAACTTTTTCTTTACCTTTTATTATTGTAGTTGTAAACGAAACACTTTGTCGTTTTGAATATTTCGGAAGCTTCGGATAATTTGGATACTTGTCAGCGTTGTCAGTAACAAAATTGAATTGAAGATTAGATCAAGGAAAGCAATCTGAAACAGAATTTAAATATTATACAATAAATTACTTCAATCTAATCCAAATACAAGACTGAATTCAATTATTGCTTTTCTAAATGCTTCAATTATAAACAGCAACACTAGTTTTTTTGCTACTTACATTTACATTTAAAGTATAAATTATGGTGTCTTCGCTGCAACCAGTTACAGATATAAGTGTGGTTATCTTTATTACAATTATTGTAAGAACGCTCAGCAGGAGTAAGAAAAGAACAAGGAACAATAGTTAACAATGCAAACTACTTGTAAGGAACGGAATTCCATATAATCGATTGGAATAGATGACATGACAGAATGTTAGGAAGATTGTGAAGGTTCATAGCTTGTCAATTTACTGGGCTACGATTCATAATTGACAGTATCATATTGACAGATTCATAAGGACAGTATCAGTATTGAAAAGTAAGAAGAACAGATAATTACATATCGACAAACCAACATAAGAGAAGGGGGTTGTCTATAGTTTTTAAGATCATTATACAATTAGCAAACTACATTTTGATAATCAAAACAAGCAATGTCTCCAGATCCAAAAACAATTCTGTATCAGCAAAAAGATAACATCGACGAAGTTACATATTATATAAATTGTGCAATTATCAGCGCATTATTTTAATGGAAGTAAGAAGGGACGCCTAAAGTATTTTTAATGGTTCCAGTCCAAATAATCCAAAGCAGTGTTTTCTAATATTAATTTTTCAATTTAGTCTACAGGATCCTCTGTCGTATACGGGATGTTGCATGTCACGTCGTCAGGATCAGGAGGGCATTCTTCAATAACTGAAATTAACAAGTTTCATTTATGAATGAATGATATCATACTTTTGTTAGTAAGAATTGCATTTGTTGTACCTACATTCATATGTGGCATTACATTTGGCTATCAAATTATTTGTTTTTAAATACAAAATAGGTAAATAAATGTCAAATGTGGCAATGTAAATAAAAATCTTGACGCTTCATGTAAACCCAGATTACCTAAAAGTATTAATTTTTATACAAAATAGCTTTAATCATTACTAAGGATGTTTAGTGCTTACGTGCTTAATGTTAGCAAGACAGATCTCCAGTTTCTCCAGTATTAACTGTTAACCTCCTTTCACCTTTGATGTTTGACACAATGACCTGTACTGGAACTGAATGAAACTTGCAAGCAAAATTATTGCTAAAGTTGTTTATTTTGCGCCACACTTTACAAACTCTGCCGGTGGAAATAAAACAGCTGAGCGGTTTGTTGCCTGTAATGAAAGGGAGGCAGATATTTTAAAGTCACACATGTGTGTTTCGTGTGTGGCAAGAGTGTGGGATTATTTTTTATTATTTTGAGATAATTATCAACATTTCGACTTTCAACTGTAGTTCCTGATTTAAAATGTACTCTTAACTAACATTAATTTTTTATAGTTCATTGAAACCTGACAGGCAGGCAATCGTAATATTAGCATAATTTAATTTATGTGAAATATAATTCATATTGCATTTATGTGTAAGTGTGCCACATTTCACAAACCACATGTATGTATTCCAAATTTTTATATCACATTATGTCATTGTTAACTACGAAACATTTTTTTTACATTTTAGCAGGTAAAACCTAATGGTGACGTCTTGAAAAAATAACTGGACAAACTGCATAAGAAAGAGACTCGCCTTATTGACCTTGCGATTTATATACTAATAATAAGGGCAAGTTTTTTATTATTTTAATATTTTTAGCTCCTCCATGCTTAATATAGATAATCTTAGGGTTCGAAAAACATAAAATAATGTGTTATTTGTACTTATGAACAGATTGTTATGGTTTAACCAAGTTTAACATAGCTGACAGAAAAGATTCTATGAAACTGCATTGATACTCTACAAAAATGATTCCAGTTAAGAAAAGAAAAATTTCAATAGATGGTTTGCCCAACGGCATTCGTAACCCTAAGAAAAATCAAGGCAAAATCAATCATGCTAAGAAGACTGCAGAAGCGTCCGCGACATCAAGTCAGGAAATTCTGCCAATTTCATCTGGACGAGAAAAATTCATCAGCGAATTAAGACTTAATGATACCCTTATGCTTGGTATGTTAAATTGTGTACTTTTCTTAAACTAATTATGGTTTATAGTTTATTAAAATTATTAAATCCAATAATGGTTTAAATGTGTATAGTTGGAGAAACTGGATGTGGCAAAACCACTCAAATTCCAAAATATATTTATGAGTCCGGTTTGCTTTGGAGTCGAAAAGTCGGAGTGACACAGCCTAGAAGAGTTGCAGCTGTGAGTGTGGCTAAACGAGTTTCGGAAGAAATGGGAACAGAGTTAGGAGGGTTAGTTGGATACTCAGTCAGATTTGACGACACAACATCGGAGTCTACAAAAATCAAGTATATGACTGACGGAATGCTTCTTCGTGAGGCAATGAGAGATAGATTGATGAAAAACTACTCTTGCATTGTACTGGACGAAGCTCATGAAAGGACAATTCACATGGATGTTCTCTTCGGTGTTTTAAAAGAAGCTCAAGAAAAACGAAAAGAAATGAAAAAGAAAGCAAGATTAAAGTTAGTAATTATGAGTGCTACCATGGACGTTGATCATTTTAAAGCGTACTTCGATGACTGCAAAGTCTTGTACGTTGAAGGTAGAACATTTCCGGTAGAAGTTTTTCATATTGAAAAGAAAGATGACGACTACTGTACAAATGTAATTTGTACCATCTTACAACTTCACAAGACCTTGCAGCCCAATGAGCATATACTAACTTTTCTAACTGGACAAGAAGAAATCGAATCAGTAGTAACATTTTTTAAAAGTCAGGATTTCGAAAATTTGCCTGCAGTAGAAGTTTATCCTCTCTATGCCGCTCTTCCCGACGCTGGCCAACTCAAAGCTATTGCAGCACCATCCCCTTCAGGGGCACGCAAAATTGTTGTAAGTACGAATATAGCTGAGACGTCAATAACCATTCCGGGTATTCGTGTTGTGGTTGACTCCGGTAAAGTGAAGTGTAGATTTTTTGTTGGAGGTGTGTCACTTGATATGCTTCGGGTTGTCAACATTTCTCAAGCTCAAGCTTTACAGAGAACAGGAAGAGCTGGTCGTCAAAGTGAGGGAAAGTGTTATAGAATGTACACCGAAAGTGCTTTTAAATCCATGGAGCTTTTTACAGTGCCAGAAATCAAAAGGTGTAGCGTGTCAGGAGTATTTCTTCATCTTTTAAAGATTGGATTCGATAAACCCATATCTTTCCCATGGATTGATCCACCACCGGAACAAGCTAGCATTGCTGCTGTTCGAGAACTTAAAGATTTAGGTGCCATTACCTCATTGGAAGAGCCTCTTCAACTAACAAATGAGGGGTCACTTATGGCAGTTTTGCCTTTGGATCCTATGTTTGCTAAAATTCTTATTACTGCTCCGAAATATTTCGTTTTGGAATCTGTAATAACAATTTTAAGTATCTTGTCATCAGAATTCATATTTGAAAATTGTGAAGGGAATTTCAAAAAAATTCGTGATCAGTTTACTTGCCCTGAAGGAGACTTGCTCACATATTTAAAAGTATATCGGGAATATAAAAAGTCAAAAAATAAAACTGCGTGGTGCAAAGTTCATAAAGTCAACTTTAGATCTCTTCGATATGCCTCCGAAGTGCGGAAACAATTGTTAGAGGTTTGCAGTAGCGAGGGCATTCTAAATCATAGAGAGGCTTGTGGTGAAGAAATGCGTGAGAATGTTCGAAAATGTTTTCATGAATGTCTTCAATACAATAAGGCTCGACATGTCAAGGGTAATTTGTATAAGGTAAAACGTGTGGATGGGATAATCTTACAGGTTAGAATTCATCCTAGTTCCGTTTTATATCAAGTAAAACCTCCTTTTGTTCTTTTCATAGAAATTACACAGTTAAATGTAGCTGACAGCAAACAAGAGGGAACAAATTACATGAGACATATAAGTTTAATAGAACCTCATTGGTGAATGCTTTAAGTAGTTCATTTAAGATGCGTAAAATAAAATACAGTTATGTAGGTAATTCAGAGTTGTGACTTGTTTATCAAATTTTGATAAGCCAATTTTGATACCCTTGATTTTTGTATGTGAATAATAAATACAATATATTAGGTACTTTGTAAATTGTTACCTTCTATAATATGTATTTTTAGTACTGATATCCTAATTTATTGTTAATACGTATTTATTGTGATTCAGATTCAGGTTAGTTTGTAGTAGTCTATTATTATTTTGTTCATTTAAAATTTTGTTTATTTGATTCCATTGCTCTGTTAGAGTAACAATCATGTTTATCCCAATTTGTATTGTATTATATTTCATATAAATCATACTCCTTTACACCAGGTTAGTTGAGTAACATCACTCAACTGGCAGAGCGGAATACTAATAATGAATTTTATTCTATAATATCATGGTACCTATAATATTTAATTTAATTGTAGAACTACTAATTATTATGAATTTTTACTTTAAGATAATATTCTTCTCTTCTGGTTTGTATTGAATGTCTAATACAGCTATTGTAAATAAGAATAAAATGCAACTTATCATGAGACGAAACAAAAGCCGATCGTGTTGAGTAGTTACAAATGTGTTTGAATCTTTAAACTTAATGATGATACTGCTAAGAATTATTGGAATAATCATTATTGTCATATCATTGTAATGTAATAAAATATTTCACTGATTGTTACAGCATTACGGTTTTATAAAGTCATATTACTATTTTACTCATAAACTGCTTTATCATAATTTAATGTGCATCAAAATGAGTAGGCATACCTAGTCATTATTGTAGGTAAATTATATTTTAAATTTTGAAATTTTATTTCATTCTTTCTCGGGCCATAAGTGGCAAGCATCGAGGCCCACAATTACTCTTTCTGGGAAGAGTACCTTTTTGAGGATTGACCAGATTTGCCCGTATGAGTCAAATATATCCCTATATACTGCCGGCCGTGAGACACGAAGCCCAGACCTCGCTCGCAGCAGTGGACAGCACCCCTTAACCGCAACGGCAGTAATGCCTGATGAAATTTTACAGCTATTTCCTTTGCTAGAAACAACTGTTTACAAATAAAATATTAACAGCTTACAAATAAATTGAACATTTTCTGAAACACGAGGTAAATTATCAAATAAAAACTTTTATGAATTCGAGCTTTCGACCATTATACTACGGTCTTCATCAGGAATAAAATGTGATTATACACACAGTTGAGAGAAGGGAAGAGTAGAATTATATACTCACTTAGTTGTTCAATTTAAAGAATATCCGAGGTTGGAATAGTCTACATAGATGTATTAGCTTACAAATAGGTAAGCAACAAGTCATAAAGCAATCAAGTCGATGCTTGTATGCAATAATTAAATGCTTTCACTGCTTTCACCAGAGTTGTATTTAAATGCTTTCACTGCTTTCACCAGAGTTGTATTTAAATGCTTTCACTGCTTTCACCAGAGTTGTATTTAAATGCT
>JAQFYB010006725.1:0-11773 GCA_034694085.1 Pogonognathellus longicornis
TTATGCAGTGCACAATAAGTCATTACTGGGCTCCACATTGTCTTTTTTAATTTACATATCTTTTAAAAATCTGCTCTGATATGTAACATGAGAGAAACTAGTCCAATTATAATATAATTCATAATTCTAGTTTCTGATATTTTGAATTGATTTATTGATTACCAGGTTCAAATCTTTGAGTCTCTGAGCCATCCTGCTGACCGAAAAATTGGAAGGGCATATACATCAAAGGATCAGATACAACTTTGAACTTAAAACATTTGAACCAACGAAACGGCTGTCAACTATATTTTCAACTTTGAACTTCGGTCAGATGTCCAAAATGTCAGAAGATAAACGTCAAAGTGCAGGTTCTAGTGCAGGACCCTCGGTACGAAATAGAGTGGATTTAATTTTGCCACAAAGTAAAGTCAAAGTTATTATGAAATCGTCTCCTGAAATAGAACACATTGGACATGATGCTTTGTATTTGATAACGAAAGCTACCGTAAGACCATCTTTTACTCGATCCATGACCGTTTTACTAACAAACTTTTACATTTATATAATATATAAAAACAATTTAAATACATACAATTTATATTCTTATTACGAATTAGGAGCTTTTCATTGATGATGCTGCGTCAAGGTCATTTTCGTCCGGTAAAGGAAATTCTCTTCAATATCGTCAATTAGCAGAACTAGTGCAAAAGAATGACAACCTCGATTTTTTGAAAGGTGTGGTATAAGACTGATATATACTTACAACTTATAAATAATTAGACAGCCTAAGTAAGTTTTAGTTAGACTTTAGTTTAGTTACAGAAAATCTATTCACACGTTCAGATAATTTAACTTTTTTGTTTTGTACCAAAGTTAAAGAAATACCTTTTCTTGTCAATAGCTTAATCGTTGGTGATTAATATCAATACTTGTAATTATATAATATAATACATATAATTGGTATTCTCTGTTTCAGATATAATTCCATATAAAACAACAGCTAGAGCAGCTCTTCAAGAAATGGCCAAACAGACCGCAATGTTAAATAAAGAAGTATTGGAATAAAACATGAAACAAAACCAAAAAAGTATTTTTGTGTAAACTAATCCAGATAGAGATACCAGCGTGAACTTCTATAGAAACTGTTTACACTATTCCCCGTTCCAGGTAACATGACACCAATATTTCTGTCCAGACCAGACCCTGACTGGCTGGCTCAATCGAATGGGCTCATTGTCAGTATGAATCTCATTCATTGTCATTAAGTTAGTAAGCCTGCCCGTGATGTATGTCGGTGGGGATAGGAATTTTTTGTGAATGTCTGGTAGGTGTACACTGTGCAGTGCAGTGTGCAGTGTATTTATGTGAGATTCCTACTGACTTGACGGGGTCGTCATTTGGTCGTTTCCCACTGGAATATTGATGTCACAAACTCACAACCCTAGTTATACATGAGTAGTCTAAAATACTTTCAAATAGAAGTTCACGTAAGTATACCTTTTGTCCCAGTTTGTAATTGTAAGTATCGTAACATTGCTCTTATTGTTTGTAATTATAATTATAATAAATCGTTTCTCTTAAATATTTTGTGAGTTTTTCGGGAGCTTCTAACGCATGGCGGCACATATCGAGAAATTGATTTCAGGGGAAGGTGGCAAACTCCAGACAAACATGACAACATGAGGTGCAAATGTCAACAATCGCATGTAGCTCGAAAAAGAGTAATTAGTAATTAGGCCTAAAATCAACAAAAAATGCATCAAATCCACGCATAGCACAAAAAGTTTTGCGATTTTTTTGTATTTTTACGCCAAAATGACATTTTTGGTATTTCGAGTATACGGCTATGTACGGTGGTCGGTGGTATACATGGGGCGAATGTGCCATTGCCCCCTCCTCGAAATTCCATAAACACAAGTAAGGGCAAAAAAATCGCTCGAACTATACACTCGAATTTGATACTTGATTTTTTATGATATTATAGCTCCATGATTGTATGCAACGATATCGTCATTCATAAATGTTGGTAATAAAACTGTATAAAATATTATATTCTAAAGTGTGCAAAAATCGATTTCAGGGGGAACAAATATATTTTGTATCCTTTTTATGCAAATCTGTTCATATTGTAGGTAGATTACAATATTTATTTTAACAGATCTCAATGATCTCATAAATTCATTCTACATTGTTTGTTGCAGATGCATAAGATAGTGCATGCCATCTGAGTTTAGGAGAATAGACTAATGTGCATTCATTGACTGAACGCAGGCTTATTCAAATATTGCATTTTCCTGGAAAAACTAATTTTTTCGTTTACGTGTTTGTGTGGTCAAAGTTTTAATAAGTGATGGTATAATCCAAAGTTAATTATAAGTGTTTAGTTGCTTAAAATATAAAAATTTCAGTCACTGTATTATAGCATAATTATTATTGATTGTTCTAAAGTTAAAGTAAATTTTAATATCGTTTCATGTTATCTATTATTGTTGATTGTTGAAGTCTTGAAAGTTAGAATCTACAATAATTATTTAATCAATGACAGTATACATTAGTGTCATTGTTTTTGTGATTAAACAAGTATACCAAAAATCGTCTCTCTAATATAAAATTAAAATATTGTTATAAACTTCTATACAGGATTGTTTAATACATTTTTATAGAGCAAAAAAAGTCGAACTTTGGGGATGTGGTGTATAACTTATTAGATTAAGTAAACACAGGAGGAGGCAGGAACATTAACCTATTGATCTCTGAATTGAATTCTGAAAATGGTAAAAACAATATGAAATATACAATATTGAATATTATCACCTGATCTGAAACAAAACTAACCGAAATATGACAGCTAAATACCTATCCAGTATCAAGTAGGCACTAAAACTAAAATATTGACTTACATTACATGGCTTTATAAAAGGTTAATACATAATACAAACATATTTTATATGTATTGCCAAGTCATAAAAGTCACGTATGTTACACTTATAAATAATCCATAATAATAATAAGTGTACCAAAAAATCTTAAGTTCAAAATCACAAGTGTGTATTCAATGTTTACGTGTTTTGTATGTACTTTAGACTTTAGACATTAGATCCCCGCCCCCTTATTAACAATTAAAACTTAAGTACAAAGTACAGTATAATAAGAATTATTGTTGATTGTAGTCAATTTCTTTGTTATAGCTTTGTTTTTTTAACTTGTCCTGTAATAATGAATAATCCCTGCCACTACCACAGTCAACAGTGGATAGTAAGTACCACTTACCGATTCCTAAAGAAAAAAGGTTTTATTATTATAACTTTATTCACGTGTAACGCTTACAGCTTCAGCTAAGTCATACATTTATCTTATTGGGATACGTTACAATTTATGGACACACAATAAGGTATTTACACGGGGGCAGTAAAGTCAATTTTGGGGAAAAAAATAGTCGAAATCTTGGGTATAAGTATAAGGTTAAACTGGTTAATTCAATTGAACTGTTCAACTGAACTATTCAGTAGGACAAAGTTAGGCATATTATATCTGGAACTGAAAAGTATGTAACAATTATTATAGACAGTCAAGAGATCATAGACTTTAATATTTTTAAATTGAACGACTAGTCATGGTCATAGTTGTATAGTCTTACTGTCTTATGCGTTTGTAGTAGAATTTTGAAAAATCAATACTTTGGGTTAATTGGGTTTGATGAGGGTTGTTGTGGTGGTGGCAATAAGTAAAAAGCAGTTAATGTAGTCTATATTGTGTATCTGCATAATATACAACTAATGGGTTATTTATTTTGATAAGGAGCGATTCTGACTTTCTGACACTTGACTTGAGTGTTGAGTGAGTTGTTAATAATTTTAATCTATTTGATAACTTACTGCAGATTAGTTACCCAATTGCAATTATTTGAACATGACCATGATATAATTATTTTAGACTATAAGCCCAATTAAGTCACGTATTTGCAAAATTAAAATAATTAATGTTTTCTCGTTCTTTCTTTAGAGTCTTATCTTAGAGTTGTTTCTCTAACATCTAACCATAACTTTACTACTACTCGCATTGTCTCAAACTGTTGATTTGATTGGAAGAAAACTTTTACTACTCAATTAATTATGTGGAGTTCCCGACAAGGTCAGTACAGTCACCGTCAATAGTAAAATTAGTTTCGGATGAAAGGTGTAACTATAGAATAATGTCATAATATAATATTTTCACCGACAAAGAAAAGACTGACGTTTACAAAACTACAATGTGTATGCTTAATAACATTGATTTGTAATTAAGAACACACGTATACAACAACCAAAGTAGGCATATGCTGGACTAAATGTAACAGTGCATTTGTTTTACGTATAGATGTGGCCCACCAATATTCTATTCCTCTCACATTTGGAAAGTATAAAATAATGTTATATGGAAATTGGTGAAAGTGAAAGCTAGAGAAAGGGGAAGTTGAGAAAGCAATGTAAAAAAGAAACGAACAAAGACAAATAATGTTTCGTTAGTTTAAAGAACTCGTGATTGAGATATAATTAGAGTACACTATAGTAGCTACTAACCGTAAATGAATTTGTATTTAATCACTATTTTCATCTTAAATGAATTTTAATAAATAGTAAAGAAGTTGAAATAAGAATTGTAGGCTATGCATCCCGCATTTTGCACAGCTTCCGCAAGCAAAAAAGCAAAAATTATCAAATCCACATCGTTTAAAATAACACGCCAATACAATTAGTTTATTAGAAACTGAAATCAAGAAACATTTTAACAATATTGAAGTAAGAATGATTTATAGAAAGTACAATTTCTTAATTTTTTAACAAATCAAAAATTACTGGTTTTTATGAAGTGTTTAAACTTATACTTATGTTACTTTTTCTATCATTTGTGTTTTGAGATTTTAATAATCCAGTAGTTCCTTAGTTTAATTTGTACTTAAGCTTGTGTGTCTGAAAACTGAATGCACTAGGTATTTATCGTTTTTCTTGTAAATTCAGTTTTCAAACACACAAAAGTTACTCAACAAACATAGTTTACATAAAAAGCTTCCAAAAAAGTGGGACGACTTGACGGACAGATGGTGACGATGAACTTACTATTCAACGCTTCAAAAGCTTCAATGAATACCAATGCCAATACACCTTTCGGACAGTTCTGTTGCCTGTAATATATGTTTACCAATGTGTCAGTGTATGGGTGGATTTGACGGAGTTTGTTCGTAGTTGAAATCTCAATTTAAAAACTGTGGGCACGTTTCCAAAAAAAGTATAGTACAGTGTGTTGTGGACATCATAATTTAATATCTGTTGCGAATTGCATGACCTGTTGCGAATTATTACTGCACTGTATTAAGTGTTTATTGCTGCCGCTGGTTAATATTACTGTCTACGATACTACTCGGTTCAATCATTATTACAGTGATCATATTTAGAGACAGGTACTAGTAAGCAAATCATGCAGATGTGAAATTATATTAAACCGGAATAATGTTTACAAAAAGAAATTTGCTGCTTTCGATTGTCGACGAATATTTGGGGCTCTTGTAATTTCGGGTTCGTGTGAATTTTTGTGTCCTTCTAATTTTACTCAAGCAGCTTGATCCTTGCGTCTTATTTTGTCTGTATTTATATAATATAATCCTTGACCATACATTGTTGAAGTGTGCGACATAACCGATTAAGTAACTTATTTAATAATTATCTCTTTATTATTGAACCCATTGACCGTTATTTAGAGACTTTCGTTAATGAACTGAAGATAAATTGCTGTTTAGCAATTAGAAAGTTCGGTGAAAGTGAGTATAAATAGTACTTGGATTAGTTTGGTTACTCGGACCCTAAATCTATAGTAGATATTGATATTACTGGGTTTGAATGAGACTTTAAAAATTATTCCTGACTTCTTGATGTTTGCTTTTGTTTTGAGATTTAAAATGTATATATGTATATCTTGATATCCAGGATAAAATTAATCGTAAAGCAGATTTTGTAAAAGAAAAAGCTTATTCGTTGTATCAAATCCTGTTAAACTCATTAATTCAAATTGTTTATCAATAATAATATATTTACTTTAATTTGTTAAGTCGCAACTCGCAACGTGACTTTACTATCTATTGATAGAAATTTAATGTTGTACTTGCACTTTCTATGTAAATTCTGTCTTCTTCGTTTATCTTTTTTGGCTTCCCAAATGAGCTTTTATGTTATGCTATGTATGTAAAGTATGTGATGACTACCGCTTGACGGACATTACCCGCTGTCTAACCTGAACATTACTGTTGCCTTTGCAATTAGGTACAAGTTGTACCGTACAACTACTGTAAAAACTGAAGGTATGCTTTCACTCACACCGTCACACCCTGTTGATGACAGGGTTGACGACATTGAGTTGTATAGTTGTATTGTCATTTTTGCTAGTTTTAGAATTCTAAAATGCACCAGTCGCTTATAATATTGTGTATACCTAGTAGGTTTTATATTTATAATATGTATAATATCTGATGGTTTGGATATTAGTTTGCTTGTTATTTGTACTGTAAGATTTATGCAATCGACCAAATAAAACCAGTATTGTTTTGGCTGCTTTATAAACAATGATGCTCTTGGTGGACCTAAAGAAAATATTGTTTTACATCGATGTTTTTGCTTCTTGTTCACTAATAGCTTACAAATATGTTATTATCTGTTAAAACTAGACCAAGTTCAATGTTTAATGTAATTCAATAGATTCGTAGTTTCTAGAATTTTACTGTTGTATGCATCGTAGGTAGATAGTTTGTAAATAAACTTAACAAAGCCTATAGCCGTAGTATAGCCTAGTATGGCGAGTTGATGGTGATTTTATGAGAAAGTTGTGGTAACTGACTAATTAAATATTTTGGACGTACGATATTCCATTTTTTGGTGTAATTGCAGAACATAGTATAGTGACTTATAATTTCGGTAATAAAAATTATGGGGTTGCATTCTAGTATTATAGTTCTGATGAAAAGATACCTTTTAACCTTTTTATCTATTAGTAGAATGTTGACATTTCCAGTGAAAGCAACTGACAGATTCGGTAGACCCACTTTAGATTTGCCAAAACTATTGAATTCACGACTTTGTTGTAAAAGTATCCTTTCATTTTAGTTGCTGTATATGTAATTAATGTGCATGTTGTAATATTTTATTTTCAAATAGAATGTAAGTAGTTAGAACTATCGTCTAGTTAGAATTTTGAAATATTAGATTAAACTATTTGTATTTGCCAATAACTCAGTATATTAAGCTTCCTTCCCCATAAACTGCGTGATAAAAACGTATTTTACCTCTGTACTAGTAATTTATATATATTTCGTTTTCTAAAACTGTATTATTCATTCCATCCTTTTCGACTTACTTACCTGCATCAGTTTATAGAGCTTTGAAATCATATCCACGATTAAAGTCTTTTCAGCTAATGACTTTCATTTCCCGTTATAGGTTGGAGAGAGGGTTACTCTAACTCCATAAACCCAGTACCTGGTATACGACCGCCTACGAATCCTCATTCAGTTCCTCCGCATCAGACGAATTCATTAAACAGTTCGTCATCTTCTTTACCACCAACATCGTCAAATACTACATCGGGCTCTGGTGGTCCTGCTATACCCCAGCAGTCTAATCTTTCTTCCTCTGCTGGAATTCCTCAGCCATCGGAGCACAATTTGCATCATTTACATCCTGCTTCTATATCCCAGCTGCAATTATCTCATCTCCATCATCAGCAGCAGAGCATTCATAATAGTAATCCTGCTAACGCCCACTCTATCTCTCATCGGCAACATCAACAAATTTCGGGACCAACCAGGTCCACTCCTCATTCTTCACACAGCTCCGGTGGTCATTCTCATTCTTCTTCGAACTCACATACTCTTCTGGGACATTCGCACTCAGGACAGTCTCAGCCTCCCAACATGGGAGATTTCCCTATGTCACAAAGTGCACCAACCAGTGCAGATGCTTGTTTATCCATTGTACACTCTTTAATGTGTCATCGTCAAGGGGGAGAATCTGAAAGTTTTGCCAAACGAGCTATCGAAAGTCTTGTAAAGAAGTTAAAGGTATTGTAAAATATTACATTTAAGACAATTGACATTGCTGGTAAATATACCAAGTACCAACTTAACGAGAATGAGCATTGCATTGCGTTGCAACGCTGCATTGACCTTTGCAACGCTGCATAAATGATTATTTAAAGCACCTGTCTCACTCGATTAAATTGATTTTATTCCTAGGAAAAGCGTGATGAATTGGACAGTTTGATAGCGGCTATTACAACAAACGGGGCACAGCCAAGTAAATGCGTGACCATACAGAGAACTTTGGATGGAAGATTACAGGTCAAAATTTTTGCTGATCTATTTATGATGTTTTACAAAGATTGAATTTAAATCACAGCGTATAACATATGGACAGCAACCTTGTCTCGAATATATTTATATCTACTATAAATTATTTTTAATTATGATATATCGTTTTCACATTTAAAGCATGACTAGGTTTGTTTTCTGTATAGGTGCTGTTGTTGTGTATTTTTTACTATTTTCTATGCTGTTAATGGGGAATTAAAACAATATCGTCTTCGTATACGGGACACACAAAACTGTGTACTTTCACTATACGTTTGGGCTAACAGTGCTTGTGCAACTTTTCGCATTTAAACTTTATCGTGTCCGTGCACCTTATTTGCTACTGAGAGAAAATTGAATAGAAAGACAAAATGTATGGCTGGATTTCGAGTTAGACAGCGGGATATTGTGACCGCGTGACCACCGTGACCAAATCGTAACCATCGTGACCACATCGTGTCCACGGAGACCACATCTTGACCACCATATGGTCACGGTGATCGCATTGATTGTGGTCGCGGTTGACGGTGGTCGTATTGTTTTCACGATGTGGTCACGGTGGTTACGATGTGGTCACGGTGGTTACGATGTGGTCACGATGGTTACGATGTGGTCACGGTGGTTACGATGTGGTCACGGTGGGTACGATTCGATCACAATAACCCGCTGGGATTTGACAAAATCACACTAAATTTTGACCTTTCAAAAAGAAGTTGAAAATTGGTGTGCAGCCTGTGGGCTGGTAGGAACTCTGTTGACAAATTGTCATACGAGTCTTTATAGATAGTAACTAACAGACATCTGATTACTTTTAATTGTCTTAAAACACTTATGACAAAGTGAAAGACAGCTTGAGCGTATTTTATTGTGTCTATTTTCTTTAAAAATTTAAATTAATGCGAAATAAACAGACTTTTTAATTGAAAATAAACTTGTGTGTGTCAGCCCGAAATGGAACACGTTAAATTAATGATTTAGTGTGTTTCGTTCTCGGTCCGAACACGAAACGATGGGAGAAAGTCCTTCCCGCCTGGCCAAAATGTGCACATTGCAGCGCGAAACCTTAAATTAGTGTGTAGTGTGTACACAGACGATATTGTTTAAATTACCTAATAATATGTATCTAGGTACCGTAATTTACGTTATTGTAACCCAGGGGGTTATATGTTTTGGGCAAAGAATTTTAGCCGGGATGTCGTTAATACAGTCCCATTGGGCTTGTATGTTGTCCATGGGGTTTTACTTTTTCAATGCAATATTTTATTTTAATCAAGAAATTTGGTCCATTAGTATGTGTAAAATGTAATAAAACTGTGTATTCCTTCCTGTGTATGTATGTATTGTGTAAATGTGTGTATTTAGGTGTAAAATTCAATCAAAATTCATCATCTGAAGGTCCGAAGCGTTAACTTAAATAACACAATTGGTGGAGTGTAGTCTACTTCCATTCTTTCTTCGTCAGATGGATACATGATATCTTCTTTAGGAATACATAATGGTGCTATAGTCGACTTGGTGGATTCGGTTTTTAGTAAATCCAGTCCTTTGGAACAATCCTTACCGGCTTAAAAGCAGTTATCAAACAGCGTTGAGAATACTACACGAAAAAAATTATTTGACAATCATTTCTTGTGACAATGACTCCCAAGCGTTAACTATCCATTGGCACACTATGTGTTCTTGTCATTGCTTACTGATAAGAAATATGCTTATGTAAAATAGGTGGGCTTGTATCTTGTCCATGGGCTTGTATGGTTTGGATGGCTATTTTTCTTCAGGATTACTCAAATACCGCCCCAGTGGGCTTGTATGTTGTCCGATGGGTTAAAATCGCGTAAATTACGGTATGTCTTTTCAAAAGCAGTGTACAACCATTATATTTGAGAAATCCTCCAGAGTAGAAAATAATTAGCATCTAAAATCTTACAAACGGATGAACAATTTTAAATTTTGAAATATACTTTATGTTTAAAATTGATGATATTTATAGAGACGATAACTATGATAAACAATTTCACCACAGACTAATTGTCCCATGTCGTCTCATTCCACGTTTGAGCTCAATAAATTTTAATTTCTAATTTTGGGCCCGTAAGTGCAACAATTAAGTCCATATTTTTATTATTCAAACTCTATTTATGCTCCTAAAGATTTATTTCAAATATAAATAATAAATGTATAGTTGTGAGTCGCAAGTTTAATTAAAAGCGTTTCTGCAAAATTAATACAGTCAGTTGATATTATTTCCGTACATCCAATTCTTGAATTGGTTGGTTTTCCTTCCATTCTTTATTCCTTGCAACATGAATATAAATGTTTTACAAAGAAAACATCAGATGTATTTTTGGCAACATTAAAATTAATAAACTTTGGCTAGAAAATATTCTGTTACATAGCACACGTAGCTATATTTTTATTTATATGACTAATCAAACATATTTTTAAAAATCGAATAATTAATATACAAAGTTAAAAGATAAGTCACATAACCAAAATTATATTATTTGTGCCGATATTTACATACTCATTTGATACATTTAAGATTTAAAACTTAGAATTAATATTATATATATTATATTATATATATATAATATTATTGCAGCATTTCAACCAGATATCTATAGTGCAAAAACTGGAGGAGGTCCCAAATTCGATTCTTGGCTAGACGAAACTATAACTCTATTATTTGTCAATTCAACGTAAATGAATCAAGGAATAATTGCTACTGTACATATAACACGAATCTTCGTAACTATGGTGTAAAATCTTATTACTCTTCTTTAACAATTTGTTGTCACTTAAAAAACTCCTGAATTTATTACAAGAGCTAATATTGTTTTTCAACTTTAATGAGAGTATATTCCAACTAGACATACCTATATTATTTTACTAAATGTTGAATCTATTACAGTAAGACGTTCCCCGGTCTACACTCCTGCCGTGTTATAAAATTGTCAATCTACGGCTGAGGTAAGCTGCTAAACTACTGCACCCATGAATGTGTGCCATATATGAAATTCAAGCTAATATTCCCGAGCAACAGCTCGACAAATAAAATTTTACAAAAACTAACTTTAATTGTCAAGTTAACCTCTTGACCGAAAGGTCAAAAAATTCACATCAAGAAGCAGTACAATGTATAATATCGAAAACCCTTCGTCCCAAACAAAAAGGTATGTTTATTTATACACTCAGGTAGAAAGCAATGTTGATAAAGAAATGAACTCAATAATCCACATTCATTCGGAGCAAGTCGTATTTGTTTAAGTTGTACATTTATCTAAAGCGGTGTTAAAATATAAAATGCTGTTATTACAAAACTGCTGGAAAACAATAATTCGACAATTGACAATAAGAGACTCCAATTGAGAACACGAAACTGCAATTGACGTAGATTGGCAAGAATTGACAATAAGAGAC